>CM038677.1:140992267-141185646 GCA_021605205.1 Aegilops longissima | reverse complement strand
TTACATAGCAGATATATATATATTGTGATATCCCCAACAAGTAAACATGTTCCAAGAGGAACAACATCTCCATGTTCAACAAGGAACAAATTTCAGCTTCTGCAACTAACAACGCTATAAGAGGCTGGCGAGCGTAACATGCCAATCAGCGGTTTGCTAGGAAAGGATGGTTAGAGCTGACATGGCAATATGGGTGGCATGATATAGCAAGTGGTAGGCATCGCACGGCATAGGCATAGCAAAAGCGAGCAACTAGCATAGCAAAGATAGAAGTGATTTAGAGGTATGATCATCTTGCACGCAATGTTCTCGAGTTGTCGAAAGCTTGATCCTCGAAAACGTTCTCAACAGGTTCCTCGTTCACGTACTCGTCTCCCGGCTCTACCCAAAACAACAACACAAACAAGGAGCCACAATAAATCACGATGCAATGCACAATCAACATGATGCAACATGACATGAAATGCAAGATGTGATATGCAAAACGTAAGAGCACTCCGGAAGGTAAATGAAAGACCAGGCATCATCTTGGCAAACCAAGCATGCCATCGGAAAGATGAGATGATTTCGTTAGAAATCGATATAGAAGATCACGAGGAAGCGGATGCAGGTTGGATATGGTGGGCAAGACAAGAATGGTGAGAAACCTACGATAACACAAAGAAGAAACAAAACCATGCATGTGCACAAACTACCTCATAGCACAAATCAACTAAATATGCAATGAAAACAACACCTAACCATGATGCAAAAGGACATGAACACAAACTTGCCCAAATGCAAAACCAATGACACCACTGAGTTGGTGGGATTTTCTACCCAAAACATATATAATATGTTAGGGTTGCATTAGGAAAACATCACAAAACAACAAGTTAAAACCTGCCTAAAGAAACTAACGAAGTGGCAATTTCCATATTTGGAAATGTCAGATTTGGACTTGCCTAAAACAGAAATGGAAACAATGCTGGAAATGGAAACATGGGGAAACAAAAAAAATATGCACAAGGGGGAAGCTGAGAGGCTGACATGCAGGCCCCTTGTCATAGAGGCGAGGTGAAACATGGGTTCTAAAGGGGGAAAAAGAGCCCCGAGATTGAACACAGGTCTCCCAGTGGAACCCTTTTCTTGCCCCTTTAGGCTAGGCGGCGGCCAGTGAGAAGAAAGGCTCACGGGCTTATCTGACTCTGCGGAGGCCACGGATGACAAGAAAACAAAATAAAAGGGGAGTGGCGCGCTGGGGTTCGAACCAGTGCCCCATGATGGAAAAGCGGCGATCGACCAGCTCGGCTAGGGAAGAGATCTGGTGAGATCCGGGCGCGGACTACTAGACACAACTCCCAGCCCGATCTAAAACAAAGGCCGCACGTGCAGTGACCAGCAGCCTACGAGGGGACTCGTGCCCTCGAACACAGCGGGACACGAGAACTCCACAGGAGCAGGGGCGGACCAAGCCGAGGCGTGGCTAGGGCATCTGTGCGCAGATGACACCCTCCAACCTAAAACCATGAACATGCCGGGCCTGGCAGGCTCGACAAAGACAAGGGCGGCGCCTAATCTCACGGAGAATCAGCAGCTGCGAGAAGGAGCAGGGAGGAAGGGTATACCTCCTTACCCTAGGACACGAGAGCAGCGGAGGCGGGCTGGCGGCGACGAGATCAAGCTCGAAGATCGCCGGGGACTCGGCCGAGAGGAAGACAGGTTCGAGGCGTCGGTGAACTTAGCGCTCCGGGCCTCCGTGAGTCGGCGTCGTGAGTCGTGGCAGCGAAGGAAGAAGGTTGACGCGAGCAGTGCTGGGTCGGGGTGGCGGAGGCGCGCCCGGCTGACGGAGGCGTGCTCCCGGATGCGCTCGGGAACCGGAGGCGGCGATCTGGGGTTTCCTCACTGGCGCGGAGAGGAGAGGGAACCCTAGGCTTGATTTGGCGGAGGGATAAGAAGGGGGGGCTAGGCGGCGTGAGGCCGAGCTCGTGCTCTCTCGTGCTCAGGGTCCCCATGGCGCTGCGAGAGGAGGGGGAAGGTGGGTGCGGCCTTGGCAGCAGCGCTGCCCTGGCGGGGCGTAGCGTCCACGTGGGCGTGAGATCGGCTAGAGGGGCTGCAGGCGTGGGTGACCGAGGCAGGAGGAAGGAGGCGGACGGGCTGGCGCCTCTGGGCTTGAGCTGCGAGGGAGAAACTGGGCCGGCTCGGGGCGGAGGCCAGTGGAGAAGGCTCTTTGGGCTGCTACTGCTGCTTTCTGCCCTCTTCTCCCTTTCCTTTTCAAAAATAAAAGGGAAAGAAAAGAAATCGCAGGGGAGAAAAGAAAAGATTTAGAGTGAAAGAAAATATTCCCACACTCTGGAATTCTCCTCTATTTAAATAAAATGTAATGGACATTTTAAAGGTAGAAAAATAATGCAAGTTTGAAAATGCTTCAAACTTGTGCCATTTGAACCTGACCATAACAACTTTAAATGAGGAAATATTTGGCGAGGAGGTTTAGTGCAACAAGCAAGATTTTAGGGAGAAGATGAACATTAATTGAAGGAGAATTATATGGCATTGAAAGAAAGAAGTAGAGGAAGGAGGAGATGGTAATGCAAGATGAGAGAGCATGCAACCACATAACATGCAAAGGAACACCACAACCATATGACATGAAGGAAAATGCAAGATGACAATAGAAGCACAAATGCAATATGGCAAAAGGAGCAAACAAAGAAAAAGAAAACCCACATGACCAAAACAACATGAGGCCAAGCATGACAAGAACCCACAAAATTGGATGAGACAAATTGATATATTGCCCAAAAAGGGAAGTTTACATCCGAGGTGTTACAACACTCCACCACTACAAGAGGATCTCGTCCGAGATCTAGGACTGAAAGAACTCCGGATACTCGAGCGGAGGTGATCCTCGCGCTTCAGGTAGCTTCTCGGTGGAATGGTGTGACCACTTCACTTTCAGAATTTGATTGACTTGTTGCGAGTCTTGCGCTCGGTTTCTTCAAGAATAGCAGCAGGGTGCTCACGATAGAGAGATCTTCTTGAAGGTCAATCTCTTGAAGTTGATAGTGCGTTCGAGGAGTCTTGAAGCACTTGCGAAGCTGTGACACGTGAAACACATCGTGCACATTTGCAAAGTTGGATGGAAGCTCAAGTTGATAGGCGAGATCGCCTCTTTTCCCAATGATCTTGAAAGGACCCGTATCTAGGGGCAAGCTTCCCTTTGATACGAGCGGCAGTACCTTTCATTGGAGAGGCGGAGGTAGACATGGTCTCCGATTTCAAAAGTCACATCACGGTGCTTATCATCATAATAGCTCTTTTAGGCGCGATTAAGCGGCTTTGAGATTCTCACGAATGACCTTGCACATTTCTTACATACGTGATCAAGTCATTGCCAAGAAGTTGGCGTTCACATGTCTCGAGACCAATTGAGAGATGCGGCACTTTACGCCATAGAAATTTGAATGGGGCCTTGCCGAACTAAGCTTGGAAGCTGTTGTTGTGAGAGAACTTCGGCATATGGAAGACAATCTTCCACTTCATACGAAAGAAATGACACAAGCCACGAGCATATCTTCAAAATTTGATTTACTCGCTCAACTTGGCCACTTGTTTGAGGATGGAAAGCTGTCTTTGAAAGAATGTTGGTGCCCATGGCCTACGAAAAGACTCCCAAAACTTGGAGGTAAAGATGCTGCCACGTGATGCTGAAGAGATCACTTGAGGAATGCCGTGCAAGGAGACAATCACGGAGGTGTAAAGCTACATTGGCGAGCTGCGGTGATGGATTCTTTGATAGGAAGAAAATGAGCCACTTTAGTAAGCTTGTCAATGACAACGAAGATAGCATCATTTCCACGCTTGGACTTTGGAAAGCCAGATCCGAAGTCCATTTCAATATGATCAAACTTCCATTCAGGAATAGCAAGAGGTTGAAGGAGACCAGCTGGTCTTTGGTGTTACCTTTCACTCTTGCGGACATCACACTCATTCACGAATTGAGCAATTTCTCGCTTCATTGAGTCCACCAATATGTTGCTTGAGGTCATGGTACATCTTCGTACTTCGGGATGAATGGATAGAAGCGAATTGTGAGCCTCGTTCATAATGACTTTTCTCAGATCACCCTTAGGAACCACAATCCGGTCCTCAAAGAGCAGTGTCTTTGTCATCAACATGGAAGCACTTGTACTTGGAAATGCCCTTGTCGATACCACGTTTCACTTTCTTCACCATGGCATCCAGAAGTTGAGCCTCACGAATCTGATCTTCCAAAGTAGGAGAGACTATGAGGTTGGCAAGAAAGCCTTGAGGAACAACTTGAAGATTCAGCTGCGGAAAGATTCACGAGAGATCCGGTGAAAGGGCTTGAGGATTAGGCTATTGCGATAGCTTTCTGCTCAAAGCGTCTGCAATGACATTAACTGCCGGAGTATACTCAATACTTGGGTTGTACTCTTGAATCATTTCGACCCATCAGTCACACGAGGTTGAGGTTAGGCTGAGTGAAGATGTACTTGAGACTCTTGTGATCGGTGAAAATGTCCACTTTCCTTCCCAACAAGAGATGTCTCCAAGTAATCAAAGCATGGACAACTTGCCGCCAACTCAAGATCGTGAGTGGGGTAGTTCTTCTCGTTGAGCTTCAAGCTGGCGAGAGGTATAAGCACAACTCTCTTCTCTTGCATTAACACGAGCACCGAGACCTTGAAGGAAGCATCAGAACACTTCATAAGGCTTGGATTCATCGGGAGGAGTCGAGCAGGGGTGTGACGAGTTTCTCTTTGAGAGTCTTGACAACGTCACACTCGGGAGACGGACATACTTCACACCTTACGGAGAAGGTTGGAAAGAGGCTTTGCAATCTTGGAGAAGTTCTCAATGAATCTTGACAATAGCTTGCAAGACCAAGAAAGCTCTGAACTGCTTCACGTTACGAGAGGTTCCCAATTCACAATTGCGGACACCTTCTCGGGATCAACAATGATGCCCTTGGCGGAGATGATATGACCAAGATAAAGCACTTCATCAAGCCAGAATTCACATTTGGAGAACTTAGCATAGAATGGTACTCTCGAGCTTGTCTAGCACCAATCGCAAATGTTTGGCATGATCCTTCTTATTCTTGGAAGACCAAAATATCATCAAGATAGACCAAGGCAATTCATTGGTGTAAGGATTGAATATGAAGTTCATCATCCGAGAGAAAGTTGGAGGAGCATTGACGAGGCGAAAGACATAGATATATTCATAAGAACCAAAGCATTACGAATCTTTGTCTTGGGAATATCTTGTTCACGAATCTCGAATCGATGATACCCATCGAAGGTCAAGCTTAGAGAACACGTAGCACCTTTGAGTTGCTCGAAAAGCTCATTGATGTTGGGAAGTGGATACTTGTTCTTGATTGTCTTCTTATTCAATGGGCGGTAATCGACACAAAGTCGGTCCGAGCCATCCTTCTTCGGACAAAAGAACACCACAACCCCAAGGAGATGAACTCGGTCGATCAAACCAGACGCTCTTGTTCATCGAGCTGCTTCTTCAATTCCCTCAGCTCATCAGGTCCAAGCTTGTATGGGCGGCTTACAAAGCGGGTTGATGCAGGCTCAAGATCGATACGAACTCAAGCGGCGATGAGGAGGCATACCGGAAGCTCTTACGGAAGACATCTTGGTACTCACAAGCAGTGGAATCACGAGAGATGGCATTCAATTCGCCCTTCTCATTGAGAGAAAACAACGAATAGTTTCATCACGAGAGGCATAGATGATCACATCATTAGAAGAATGAGTCAATTGAATTTCCAGGCAGCACAATCAAGCTGAGCTTTGTCTTTGAAAAGCGATCCATTCGAGAATAAGATCAATATCCGAGTCACCAAGAACAATTGGTTTAGAAAGAAATCTATAATCACCCATCTTGATAGAAACATTAGGAACAACCAACTAGAATTCATAAGCCTTCCGGAGAAACAACATAACTTTGGGAGAATCTCTGTGTCAACAAATTGTGCTTGATGCAAAAGGATCTGACATGAAAGAATCGATGCACGGTATCAAATAAGACTTTTGCAGGAATATCATTAGCGAGATTACCCATTATCACATCGAAGAATCCTCTTGAGCTGCATTCATCATATTGACCTTGGCATACTTTGGATTATGCTTGACCTTTGCATTGCTGGAAGATTTCACACAGGAGGAGGAGGAGAGGCGCCTCTGGTTGAAACACTTATTAGCATAGTGACCCTGCGACACTTGTTGCAAGTGACCTCGAAGCCAGACGGTGGTAAGGAGCACTTGACCTTGGAGCTTGAGAAATTAGACTTGTACGATAGCTTGGGTTGGGTGGGTGGGAAGATCCACGGCCACCTGAGTTCTTCTTTGGTAAAGGTGGCCAGGAGCGGAGGGCGGATAAAACTTCTGCTGCTTGGCTGCCACTTGAGAGGACGAGGAGGACTGAGCTGCATCCTGATTCTCTTCTTAGAAGCCTCGCATTGAGCTGTCTGCTTCTTGCTTGAGTGCCATGTTGTAGAAATCATCATACTTATCTGGCTCAAACAGCACAAGAGGTAATTGCAGATCCTCTCTCGAGACCACCTGGCTGATAGATCATACTCCTTTCATCAGGTACATCTTGCTTAGCAAAGCAGCGAACTTACAGGCTGGATATTGTATTGATAAGCGGACAAGGCCTTGCCTTGAGATTGCGGAACTCCTCACGCTTGCTCTCAACAACACTCTTGGGATGTGATGAGCTCGGAAATCACTGGCGGAACTCATCCCGGTGTGGCCGACCTCCTCTGGAATCTTTGTATTGCTGGAACCACTCGGCAGCTTGATCCTTGAGTTGAAGCGATGCAAACTTGACAAAGTCCTCGGTGCGACATTACTCGAGTCAAAGTGCTTGCGGATGTCCACTAACCAATCATCGGCGTCATTGCCTCAACACGAAGCCGAAAGACTTGGTGATTAGCGAAGAAAGCGGTGAAGTAGCAAAGTGTGGCTGATTGTTGCCTTGACCTTGATTGCCTTGATTGCCTTGATTGCCTTGCCCTGATGTACGTTCTTGCAAGAGCTGCAAAATCATCGAGCATTGGCATTGGTGGCTGCCATGATAGCTTGCCGGGCTTACAGGCGGAGGTGGAGGTGGAGGTGGAGGATTGTGATCCCCATCATTGCGATCCGGATTGAGGCGCGTTGGCGGAGCCATCTGAAGAGGTGACATCCGTTAGTCCTTTGATAGACAAATGATAAGTAGAATCAGCGGATAGAAATTGCAACATATAGTCTTCACAATAAACATTCGAACAAGAATGAGCGAATGAATTCAAAGTTAATCATCACCGTCCAATAAGGTGAAAGCCACTTAGATAAAGAATATGGAAACAACATCTGTCTTAGAAACAAATCGAATATCACAATTGAAAACAAAAGGTTGGCTTCTAGAATGAGCGGAACAAACACATGATAGAATTTACGCTCAAAGTGTTAGGTGGTGGGGCTCACCAGACCTGACGTATAGCGGGCGTCACGAATGACTAACAAGGCGTCCCGAATCAGCATAGCCAAAGATTCTTTAAGGCGTCTACGCGACCCTTATAATCGACCGTGAATGAAGCGGACCACTAAGCGTTGAACCCCAATCTCAAATCATACATCGCCGGAAAGAATATCACGTAAGCTACTAGAATTCCACCTATAAACTCCGAAACTTTCTGGTTATGCAATCGGTGTTGGGGATCAGAGGGACACAAAATATATCACCCAAACTAACAATACCTAGATCCATTTGTATCCATCCGTCAACACATAACAAGAAATCCTCGAAATCGTACCTCGACCTTGAAAAACATCCGTTATACAAGTCATGGCAATACTCCCTTTTCATACGATCTTGAGCTATCGAGGTTATCTCACCAACAACTGCACAAAAGAGATTTCGATGTCGGCAAAACTCGGTATTCGAGCTGCAGCGATAAAATTGTGGCGACAACACCTCGGAGCTCAACTCCCGGGACACCTGCCACAACCCCTAAATGTCGGGGAGGCACCAAGAACAATGTTCTCGTCACAAAACCATCGGAGCGATTCCAAGATACCCGTGATCCTAAAAAATTTTTTAGTGAAATTTGAAGAGAAGAGTCAAAACTCTCGTCGGGATACCTCACCAGGAGGCGATGAAGGGGCTGAGGGAGTAAAAGAATCCTACTCTCCGATATATAATCCTAAGACTCAAAACATTTTCCATTCTAGACTCAACAACGTCGACAAACAATCTAGTAAGGGCTCCTAAGTCGGGAAGGCTCGATTACCAACTTACCGCCCGATGGCTATATCTCCCGTGTCGAGCCGCGACTTAGAAACATAACCGCATTGAAAGCAATGTCATAAGTGAGGTAATCTTCACACAACCCATGTAATAATTTAAGGGAGAAGAGTACATAGTTGGCTTACAATCGCCCACGTCACGATACATAATTAAACATACATCATACTGAGTACACTCAAGGTCGACTACGGAACCAAAATAAAGAAGATACCCCACATGCTAACACAGATCCCGAAAATCCCAAGCTGAGCACCCTCTGATCATCTGGAAGCGAAACATAGTAACGACCACGTTCCTCGTCGAACTCCCACTTGAGCTTGGTGGAATCATCTGCACTTGGCCTCCTCGGAACACCAACTGTGTTTGGAAGTATCATGAGCCACGGGACTCGGCAATCTCACACCGAGATCAAGACTATTTAAGCTTTAGGAAGGACATAGTAGTAAAGTGGAGCTGCGACAGCGACTAGCATTTATGGTGGCTACTTACATAAAGAGGCGAAGAGAAGCAAAGCACGGTCGTGAAACTAGTATTGATCAAGAAGTGATCTGAACTACTACGTCGGGCATAACTCCAACACCGTGTTCACTTCCGGACTCCATGAGAAGAGACCATCACAGTTACACCCTTGATTGATGTGTATTTTAATTGAGGTCATCTTTGTGTTATCTACAACGGACATTAACAAATTCCCATCGCCTCATAACTTGTGAGCTGCGGCTTTGAAAGATATTACCTGCGGTGTCCCAACAACCCATTATAAGCTCTCACGGTCAGCGAAGGATTATTCCTTCTCACGGAAGACCGATCAATCTCGGAATCCCGGACTACAAGACATTTCGAGCAGCAATAAAACAAGACCAGCAAAGCCGCCCGATTGTGCCGACAAATCCCGATAGGAGCTGCACATATCTCGTTCTCGGGGCACATCCGGATGAGACATCCTCTGAGTAAAACCAAACCTCGAGTTTCCCGTGGTGGCCCATGATCTACTAGTTTCGGACCCTTTTCGAAGAACCACTGGTCGGGGGGTTAAAATAAAGATGACCCTCGGGCTCGCGAAAACCGGGGAAAAAGGAAACTTAGGTGGTGGTGGTAAAACCAATGTTGGGCCTTCTTGGATGAGTCTTATTCAATGATATCAAGGGGTCCCATAAATCACTTAACCGTGTAAAGACGCAAAAATCAAGGAACATAACACGGTATGGCGAAACTAGGGTGGCAAAAGTGGAACAAAACACAGGGCATAAGGCCGAGCCTTCCACCCTTTACCAAGTATATAGATGTGTTAAACATAGCAGCTATATATATATATATTGTGATATCCCAACAAGTAAACATGTTCCAAGAGGAACAACATCTCCATGTTCAACAAGGAACAAATTTCAGCTTCACCTGCAACTAACAGCGCTATAAGAGGGCTGACGGAAGCTGATACTGCCAACAATCAGCGGTTTGCTAGGAAAGGATGGTTAGAGGCGACATGGCAATATGGGTGGCATGATATAGCAAGTGGTAGGCATCGCGACATAGGCATAGCAAAGAGCGAGCAACTAGCATAGCAAAGATAGAAGTGATTTAGAGGTATGATCATCTTGCACGCAATGTTCTCGAGAGTTGTGAGAAAGCTTGATCCTCGAAAGCGTTCTCAACAGGTTCCTCGTTCACGTACTCGTCTCGGCTCTACCCAAACAACAACACAAACAAGGAACCACAATAAATCACGATGCAATGCACAATCAACATGATGCAACATGACATGAAATGCAAGATGTGATATGCAAAGCGTAAAACACTCCGGAAGGTAAATGAAAACTAGGCATCATCTTGGCAAACCAAGCATGCCATCGGAAAGATGAGATGATTTCGTTAGAAATCGATATAGATATCCCGGAAGCGGATGACGCAGGTTGGATATGGTGGGCAAGACAAGAATGGTGAGAAACCTACGATAACAGACAGAAGAAACAAAACCATGCATGTGCACAAACTAGCTCATAGCACAAATCAACTAAATATGCACAATGAAAACAACACCTAACCATGAAGCAAAAGGACATGAACACAAACTTGCCCAAATGCAAAACCAATGACACCACTGAGTTGGTGGGATTTTCTACCCAAAAACATATATAATATGTTAGGGTTGCATTAGGAAAACATCACAAAACAACAAGTTAAAACCTGCCTAAAAGGAAACTAAGCAGTGGCAATTTCCATATTTGGAAATGTCAGATTTGGACTTACCTAAAACAGAAATGGAAACAATCTGGAAATGGAAACATGGGAAAAGAAAAAAATATGCACAAGGGGGCACATGAGAGGCGACATACAGGCCCCCTTGTCATAGAGCAGTGAAACATGGGTTCTAAAGGGGAAAAAAAGCCGAGGGGATTGAACCGGGTCTCCCAGTGGAACCCTTACCTGCTGCCACTGGGCTGGCTGCCGGCATGAAGAAGAAGGCATCTGGGCTTATCTGACTGACTCTGCGGAGGAGGCACCGGATGACAGCGAAAAAAATAAAAAGGGGAGTGGCGGCGCTGAGGTTCGAACCAGTGTGGCAGCGGTGGAAGGCTGAGCAGTCGACCAGCTCGGCTAGGGAAGGAGTCTGGTGAGATCCGGGGCCAGCGGACTACTAGACACAACTCCAGCCTGATCTAAAACAAAGGAGCCGCATGGATGCCGTGAGGCTTGGCAGGCTCTGAGGGACTTCGTGCCCTCGAACACGGCCAGGACACACGAGGGAACTCCACGCAGCAGGGACGGACCAAGCCAGGCGTGGCTAGGGCATCTGGCAGGTGACACCACTCGAACCCAAAACCGCGAACACGCCGGAGCATGGCGAAGCTCGACAAAGACAAGGGCGGCGCCTAATCTCGGAGAATCAGCAGCGGAGAAGAAGCGAGGGAGGAAGGGGTATACCTCCTTACCCTAGGACCACGAGCAGCGACGAGGCAGGCAGGCTGGCAGATCAAGCTCTGAAGATCGCCGGGGACTCTGACCGAGAGGAAGACAGGTTCAGGGCGTCGGTGTACTTGGCGCTCCGGGACTCCGTAGACGACGTCGTGGTCGTAGACGACGAAGAGGAAGAAGGTTGACACGCATGCTGCAGAGGTCGAGGTGGCGGAGGCGCGGCTGACGTGAGGCGATGCTCCCAGATCGCTCGGGAACCCGGCGAGGCGCGATCTAGGGGTTTCCTCACTGCGGGCGGCGAGAGGAGAGAACCCTAGCGCTCGATTTGGCGGAGGGATAAGAAGGGGGCTAGGCGGCGAGGCCGAGCTCGTGCTCTCCTCGCTCGGGGGTCCCCATGGCGCTGCGAGAGGAGGAAAGGTGGGTGCGGCACTGCAGCAGCTTGCTGCAGGGCGGGGCAGGCGTCCCGCGTGGGCGATGGGCTAGAGGAGATAAGCAGGCGTGGGTGATAGAGGCAGGAGGAAGGAGGCGGACGGGCTGGCAGCGCCTCTGCAGGCTGCGGGCTGCGAGGAAGGCTGGGCGGCTCGGGAGGCCGGAGGCCAGGTGGAGAGGGGCTCTTTGGCTGCTGCTGCTGCTGCCTCTTCTCCCTTTTCCTTTTTCAAAAATAAAAGGGGAGAGAAAAGAAATGCAGGGAGAAAAGAAAAGATCTAGAGTGAAAGGAGAATATTCCACACACTGGAATTCCCTCTATTTAAATAAAATGTAATGGACATTTTTAAAGGTAGAAAAATAATGCAAGTTTGAAAATGCTTCAAACTTGTGCCATTTGAACCTGACCATAACATCTTTAAATGAGAAATATTTGGCAGGGAGGTTTAGTGCAACAAGCAAGATTTTTAGGGAGGAGATGAACATTAATTGAAGGAGGGAATTATATGGCATTGAAGAGAAAGAAGTAGAGGAAGGAGGAGATGGTAATGCAAGATGAGAGAAACATGCAACCACATAACATGCAAGGAACACCACCACCATATGACATGAAGGGAAAATGCAAGGCGACAATGAGGCACAAATGCAATATGGCAAAAGGAGCAAACAAAGAAAAAGAAAACCCACATGACCAAAACAACATGAGGCCAAGCATGACAAGAACCCACAAGAATTGGATGAGACCAAATTGATATATTGCCCAAAAGGGAAGTTTACATCAGTGTTACAATGGCGATGTGGAGGCTGCTCGGGCGAGGCGAGGTCGCCCTTGAGGTGTGGGGATGGCGGAGGAGGGTGAGGCGCTTGGGGAGGTGGCCCAGGCGATGGGAGGTTCGAAAGAGCTCTGATGGCGTTTCTAAGCAGAGAAAAGGAGGGACGGTGGCGAAGGCTACAGGCGGGGGGAGGCGTGGTGATGGGAAAAATGGAGCGAGGGAGAGGAGGGGGTTTTATAGGCGGTCTCGGGAGGCTGGGATGGAAAAACGAGGGAGATCGGGAAGGTGGAGATTTCATGTCTCCATGGACATGGAAAGCTGTCAACGTGAGAGGAAAGAGAGGAAGGAGATGATCTCTTGTTGGGCTAGAATAGGAAAGTGCTTAATGGGCGACAGGTTTTCCTAATAAAAGCGATTCCATTCCTATTTTAAAATTAGGAAACTAAAACAATAAAGAAATCAAATCAATTGAATAAAGAGTTTTTATATACTAAAATTATCAGAAAAATAAAATGTAGATGATGAGCATTATTCCACGGCCAAAATAAAAACCTAAAAAATGTTTTTCAGAAAATCCTAAAGGCTTTATTTCTTTTGCAAATAATTTTTAAATAAAACTTTGGTTTTTCTTGGCTCAAATATTTTCAAAATGCCCCTGATTTTGGAGGGTCATTTTCCTCCGCTCTTTCTTGCTTGCAAGAATTTATTTTCAGAGGTATTTCTCGGGAAGAAAATAGAAGCAAGTGCAAATATTTAAAAGAATTAAATTGCAAAACTCCGTTCAAATTCTTTATAGTTGAAGAAGTCATATCATCTTCTCTCATTGATTTTAATAGGATGAATTTGAATTTACGGAGAAGGGAAAGTCATTTTATTCCCTCTCTTTCAAAAGTTTTGAAAAGGTTCAAATTTCCTCAAGTTTAATTCACTCAAGCAAACAAACAAACAATTCAATTAATTATATTAACATTCCAAAATTTGGGATGTTACAAACCTCTACACTAAAAATGAATCTAGTCCTCAAGATTAATTGAAGAAACTAACAAGAAAGGTTAGGGTTGGGGTCTTCTAGCAAATGTCTTGGTCGAGAAAGGTCGAGTGCTACCACACTTAAAAACAAGGTCATGGTTCCAATAAACTCAGATATTTCCTCACGGAGGGCTGACAATGTATGTCTCTTCACATATCTTACTATAGCTCCTTCATTAAAGCTCTTACATTCGAGAAGCATAGAGTTTTCCTCAAAAGCTTGGGTGGGTTCGTCAAAGTTGAAGTTAAGTAAGGCTGGATCTTCTTAGCTGATGGAGTGCGTGTCCATTCTAAACAACTATCGAAACACTCATGGTGGTCTACAATTTATGGTTTTCTCCTGCAGAAAAGCGGGTGCGGTTGAACCTCACCGTATAGCCTACGATTGGCATCGGTTGCACTGTAAAAGTTCCATCGTCCTACCATTCTATGGTTTTGGGGCTTATAAGCGTCGACACTCTTCAAATGTTTTCGAGTCTCTCTGATTTTCCATCAACATATGATAGTTCATGATAGAAGTCTTCGGTATGGGGGCCAATCCATCCCGTACTTGAATCATTACCACATATGTAAACAGTGAATCACGTGTTCTAACACTTGGGCATACTCACAAGCATTGCAAATTTCTCTTGTCCTCAAATTGGGTTCGAGTAAATCCATGGTTTACGCAAGCCAAACAAAACATCTATCGTTACTTCACCACTCTTAGGTTTTGTGTAATCTCCTCTGGGCATATGCTGATTGAATGCTGATTCCTCAATTTATTCCTTCATCAAGGTTACATCTGTTCCTTTCAAAATCACGGGCACATGGGTTGTGGCCCACTTGACACTAGTGCAGCTTTAAATCATCCTTGGACTAACTCTCTCTTGTTATACCTCCTTTGAATCGATGTAGTACTCTGTTTCTTCATACCATCATATCAAAACAAAACTCCAACTTATTTTGTTCAGCTTCCTTCTATGGATCGTCATGAATAACATTTCTTTCTTCATTGATCTTGTGGCTTTCTGAGTACTATGACCAAAGAATGCATAAGTTTATCCATAAAATCTCATTATTTTCATATCAATCTTTCATTACATCCTTAACCATTTTAAGTAAATTCAAATTCCAAAAGTACTTTATTACAAATGATGCCACCCACATGATTTGGTATGGTGGGGCATTACTTCCAACTTTATTCATTTATCCTCCTGAAAGTTCTTGATCCCTTGGAAGTGTGCGACATGAGCCTTGAAATCTTCAATCTTCTTTTTCATCATGGTGGTCTTGAGCTTCTCCTTCATCATCTCTTGCATGCACTTAACTTAGTATTCACGAGTATACGAGTCTTGCTTCAAGTATTTCTCCGATCGGCGTATGGCTTCCATGGCTGCTTCACGAACAGCGTCGAAGAAAGTTGCTTGTGGCACCACGTGAGATGAAAAGTAATGCCCCATCCTCTTTGGGCAAACTCCTTTCAAGCGGTGGAAGTGTACCTCCACATACCAAAATTCCACTCCCTTTTGCATGAAGGGTAGCCTTTGTAGACTGCATCTCCTTCAAGGTGAATATGCTTCATCATGTCCTTCAAGATCTTGGGTAATCATGATCCTGTCAGGGTCATGATCGTTTGAGGCCCATAAGGAAAGACTCATAAAGGGTTGTCATCTACATGTGTAGGATAGGAGGGTGCTCGAACAAGTAATGTATCTCCATGGGGAAATTGCAATTGTCTCGAGAAAAGTTTGGTGTCTGATTGTCCATGGGTTCAAGATTCGGGTTTGGTTGAGATAGAAAGAAAGCAATTACCACTCATCAACGAAATTATCGTTTGTAATGGGCGCGTTCTACTATGGTTTCGTTTCTAAGTCCTCATTTCTTGGTCTTCAATGCTAGGGAGTTTTCCAATTCTGATCTTTGTTCCCATATGAAGGCCTTCTACCATTCTTCCGTAACTTCGTCTCTCATGGTTGAAATAAATACAAATCTCATTATATAGCATCTATCCAACCATTCAATAAACACACAAAATAATAGCAACCAAGCATTCATTTATTCAATCAATACTACGATATCGCCACCCACATAAGTTGGTATGGTGAGATACTTAAATCGAGAAGCGTTCATCTTTATTTCTCTCATGGTGGGATACTACTAAGCTAATTTATTAGGAACTTGGTCATTGTCCCCTTTGGGCTTCTTCGTGTGGACTTGATCTCCTCCGGTTCTTCTGCTAGATTTTCTCTGTCGACGCGGAGTTTCTTGTGGCGACCACTGTATCTGAAGTTGTTCCTTGAGCTTACGGATTTCAACGTCCTTGGCATGAGACATGGTCCTGCTGCTTTTCAGTTCTGGCCTCTCGAGATCTGAAGTTCTCCTCCTCCAGCTTGTTTACCTTGATCTACGGAAGCATAGAGTTTTCCTCAAAAGCTTGGGTCGGTTCGTCAAAGTTGAAGTTCGTCCGAGACTGGATCTTCTTAGCTGATGGGTCTGTGTCCATTCTAAACAACTATCGAAACACTCATGGTGGTCTACAATTTATGGTTTTCTCCTGCAGAAAACGGGTCTAGGTTGAACCTCACCGTATAGCCTACGATTGGCATCAGTTGCCTGTAAAGGGATTCCATCGTCCTACCATTCTATGGTTTTGGGGCTTATAGCGTCGACACTCTTCAAATGTTTTCGAGTCTCTCTGATTTTCCATCAACATATGATAGTTCATGATAGAAGTCTTCGTATGGGGCCAATCCATCCCGTACTTGAATCATTACCACATATGTAAACAGTGAATCACGTGTTCTAACACTTGGGCATACTCACAAGCATTGCAGAATTTCTCTTGTCCTCAAATTGGGTTCGAGTAAATCCATGGTTTCTGCAAGCCAAACAAAACATCTATCGTTACTTCACCACTCTTAGGTTTTTGTGTAATCTCCTACGGAACGATGCTGATTGGATGCTGATTCCTCCAATTTATTCCTTCATCAAGGTTACATCTGTTCCTTTCAAAATCCACGGGCACATGGGTTATGGCCCACTTCAGCACTAGTGCAGCTTTAAATCATCCTTGGACTAACTCTCTTGTTATACCTCCTTTGAATCCAGTAGTACTGTTTCTTCATACCATCATATCAAAACAAAACTCCAACTTATTTTGTTCAGCTTCCTTCTATGGATCGTCATGAATAACACATTTCTTTCTTCATTGATCTTGTGGCTTTACAGAGTACTATGACCAAAAGAATGCACAAGTTTATCCATAAAATCTCATTATTTTCATATCAATCTTTCATTACATCCTTAACCATTTTCAGTAAATTCAAATTCCAAAAGTACTTTGTTACAAATGATGCCACCCACATGATTTGGTATGGTCAGGCATTACTTCCAACTTTATTCATTTATCCTCCTCGAGGATTCTTCAGTCCCACTGGAAGTGTGCGACATGAGCCTTGAAATCTTCAATCTTCTTTTTCATCATGGTGGTCTTGAGCTTCTCCTTCATCATCTCGCATGCACTTCGCTTAGGTATTCCCGAGTATAACGGAGTCTTGCTTCAAGTATTTCTCCGATCTGGCGATGGCTTCCATGGCTGCTTCACTAACAGCGTCGAAGAAAGTTGCTTGTGGCACACGTGAGATGAAAAGTAATGCCCCATCCTCTTTGGGCAAACTCCTTTCAAACGGTGGAGGTGTACCTCCACATACCAAAGTTCCACTCCCTTTTGCATGAAGGGTAGCCTTTGTAGACTGCATCTCCTTCAAGGTGAATATGCTTCATCATGTCCTTCAAGATCTTCGGGTAATCATGATCACTGGTCGTGGTCATGATCGTTTCAGGCCCTTAAGGAAAGACTCATAAAGGGTTGTCATCTACATGTGTAGGATAGGAGGGGTGCTCAGAACAAGTAATGTATCTCCATGGGGAAATTGCAATTGTCTCCAGAAAAGTTTGGTGTGCAGTTGTCCATGGGTTCAAGATTCCGGGGTTTGGTTGAGATAGAAAGAGAAAGCAATTACCCACTCATCAACGAAATTATCGCTTGTAATGGGCCGTTCTACTATGGTTTCGTTTCTAAGTCCTCATTTCTTCGGTCTTCAATGCTCGGGAGTTTTCCAATTCCTGATGCTGTTCCCATATGAAGGCCTTCTACCATTCTTCCGTAACTTACGTCTCTCATGGTTGAAATAAATACAAATCTACGTATATCGCATCTATCCAACCATTCAATAAACACACAAAAATAATAGCAACCAAGCATTCATTTATTCAATCAATACTACGAGATCGCCACCCACATAAGTTGGTATGGTCGATACTTAAATCGAGGAAGCGTTCATCTTTATTTCTCTCATGGTGGGATACTACTAAGCTAATTTATTAGGAACTTGGTCATTGTCCCCACCGGGCTTCTTCGTGTGGACTTGATCTCCTCCGGTTCTTCGCTAGATTTTCTCTGTCGACACGGAGTTTCTTGTGACGACCACAGTATGTCTGAAGTTGTTCCTTGAGCTTCGGATTTCAACGCCCTTGGCATGAGACATGGTCCTGCTGCTTTTCAGTTCTCGACGCACTCTCGAGATCTCAAGTTCTCCTCCTCCAGCTTGTTTACCTTCATCTCGAGTCTTGACCTCTTCTCGTAGTGCTTCATTGTCGAGCAGGGCTTCCGGGAGGTCCATCCAAGATTCTTGACGATTGTTCCAGATCCTGATTGTACACTAAAAGTGGGGAGAACTTCATCTTTTGCGCTTCCGTTAAGGCAATAGTTGCTCCATCGGACTTCGCCATCCAACCTTTCCAAAGAAGTGTGAGTTTAGTGCAGCACGATGACGATAGCATAAACGTGCAATAGCATCATGGACGGCGAGTGTTGATGCCCATATCACGATCACCATTTATAGTTCAAGATGATGTCTGCAGTCTTGGGGCTTCTTACGACCAAAAATTTGGGTCTTGACTCCCCATGATCTGGACGTCCTCTTAGTTGCCTTGATCTCGTGTATCGGTAACTTCAGCAGCCTGACTAGCTCCACAAGGAAGGGGCCTCCAAGAACCTTCTCGTAGTGTTCTCTTTTGTTCAAAATGTAGCTCTCCATCTATAGTTTGAGATAAGGAAGGTTCAGTAAAAGGAATGAGGTGTTACGAGAGTAGTACAAAACAAAGGTCATTCCTATTTGGGTCTTCATATTACTAAGTCATTTTCTAGGGTCACGTTCTACAGCCAACATGTGCTCTGATACCATTTCTGTAGCGACCCGACCTCAGACGGTCAAGCCTCGTGTTCTTGTGCCATCCTCGGATCAAGTATCTTTGGCACACACAGTACATCAATGTATATATCAAAGTGCAATCACATGTATAAATAACGTAAAATGATATATACCTCATAATAATCAGCGGAAACAAATCAAACGGGTGTGGAGTCCCATCAACGCCATCGGCAGGTTGAGTGTAGACCGTAACCCTGTATTGTAACTCTTACTCGTCGAGGAAATATCTGCAACATGATACGTTGCAGCCGTGTGTAGGTCAAGACATTGAATGTACCGCAAGATCACAATATGAGAAAACAGATGATAAAACTATACTATATGCAATATGGCTTTATGGCTCTGTATCTGAATTTTGTTTACGTAAAAGCTGGTTTTATTTTTCCTACACCAAAAGGATAAATGAAGTCTGTACTATGGAGTTTTCTATCATGACATGGTTCCGCCAACCGATGTCTCATAGCCCACAATCATCATAAGTTGCCCACAATTAAGTTATCAATCCGGTGTTGAGAGTTCCGAGATAGATGCAAGTCCAGAGGCTCAAATTGTCCGTAACCGGGGACATGGCTAATCGATTAGGTTTTAACCCTCTGCAGAGGTTTGTACACTTTACCCGCAAGATTCGATCCCTCTCTTTACGTTCTCGCACTTCAGAGTGTTTGAGAACAAGATGACCGAAACATGGTCTTCCAAAGAGTTCCTCGACCACCGTCCGTACTCAACCCATCCTACCGTAGTTCTACATCTGCTAGTACCGCCCCAGCCAGAGTCACAACTAAGGTCAACCAAGCCGAGCCCATAATGACTTGCGGTTGCGGGTAAGCTTCGGGCATGAAGTATTCTTCCGTCTCTTTGAGTCTGGGTGAAGCTTTCCGCAAGATGTCATGGCGCTTCTCCATGCATCCCGCCAACCACTGGTTTCTCCAGGTGCCCACAACAAATCCTTCACCCGAAGAGTGTGTATTGAATTCTTGACTTGAGTCTTGAAGTCTTGAGGCCTTGAAGATGCAGTCCTTGCAGATTCCATCATGAAGTTGTCGTCATTGTCGTAGAATCCTCCATTCTCACACCACTCCTGAGCACTCATACCAAACCCCGTCTACTATAGCGTAGCATTGAAATAAATAACGTCCCGAGCTTGGTAACAGGGTGATGGGTTCCTACCTCATGCATACTACTCAACTACAAGGATTCAATAACACTACTGAGGGGTGGTTGCCAAGGTGCCACTAAATGCAATAAAACATAGGTAAGAAAGCATGGTCAAAGTGAACTTGCCTGGTTGACGATCTTCGAAAAAACTAGGGTTTCGTAGTAGCAATCTTCGCACTCCGGAAATTCTACCGAGGCAAACAATAACTATAATAAGCACATAGCATAACATAACATAACAAAGTAACACACCAAAACCAACAAAGCAAAACCCAAAGGGAAAACTTAAAGAAAAAAAACAACTCAAAGTTTTCCTACTTCAAATAACAACAAAAATAGGTTTATATAACAAAAAATTTCTTAACATCACCTAATCATGGTTTTATGTTAACTAAACAGAAAATATTTCATTAAGCAACTAGGAGCAAAAAGAATTAAATAAAATCTATTATGAAACTCCCGGAATAAGCAAAACAAGCTTTAATTCAAATCTGATCTAACTCAATTTTTATAAATCCAAACATAGACAAATTATATATTTTTGAAACTACAAGAAAATTTTGATCTAACATAAAAGAATCAGCATCATTGGACTTCTAGATCAAAAGTTATAAGCTAAACAAGAACGGAACTAAATCTGTTACGGGAATAAATCTGAAAACGAAAACGGAGTTACCTGACGTGAGGCAGAGATGGCAGGAAGGAGACGGCGATGTGGAGGCTGCTCGGCGAGGGGGCGAGGTCGCGGCGAGGTGGGGTGGCGGAGGAGGGGTCGGCGCTTGGGAGGTGGCGCTGGGCGATGGGAGGTTCCAAGAGAGCTCTGGTGGCGTTCTAGGCAGGAAAAGGAGGACGGTGGCGAGAAGGCTACGGGCAGGGGAGGCGTGGTGATGGGAAAAATAGAACGAGGAGAGGAGGGGTTTTATAGGCGGTCTCGAGAGGCGCTGGGATGGAAAGACGAGGGAGATCGGGAAGGTGGAGATTTCTGTCTCCATGGACATGGAAAGCTTCATAACGTGAGAGGAAACAGAGGAAGGAGATGATCTCTTGTTGGGCTAGAATAGGAAAGTGCTTAATGGGCCAGCAGGTTTTTCCTAATAAAACGATTCCATTCCTATTTTAAAATTAGGAAGCTAAAACAATAAAAAGGAAATCAAATCAATTCGAATAAAGAGTTTTATATACTAAAATTATCAGAAAAATAAAATGTAGATGATGAGCATTATTCCACGGCCAAAATAAAAACCTAAAAAAATGTTTTCAGAAAATCCCTAAAGGCTTTATTTCTTTTGCAAATAATTTTTAAATAAAAACTTTGGTTTTTCTTGGCTCAAATATTTTCAAAATGCCCCTGATTTTGGAGGGTCATTTTCCTCCGCTCTTTCTTGCTTGCAAGAATTTATTTTTCGGGTATTTCTCGGGAAGAAAAATAGAGAAGCAAGTGCAAATATTTGAAAGAATTAAATTGCAAAACTCCGTTCAAATTCTTTATAGTTGAAGAAGTCATGTCATCTTCTCTCATTGATTTTAATAGGATGAATTTGAATTTACCGGAGAAGGGGAAAGTCATTTTATTCCCTCTCTTTCAAAAGTTTTTGAAAAGGTTCAAATTTCACTCAAGTTTAATTCACTCAAGCAAACAAACAAACAATTCAATTAATTATATTAACATTCCAAAATTTGGGATGTTACAGTATAGCTTGAAAAATTGTGAATGCCTCTCGTCCTAATAGAGCATGATATCCGCTGCTGACTGGGGCCACTTGAAACGTGACCTCCTCGGACCTATAATTGTCCGGCGAGCGAACACTACGTCCAGCGTGATTTTTCCTGTGCAGCATGCTTCCCGGCTGGGAATTATTCCTCTAAAGGTTGTGCTGCTTCGCTCAATGCGGTTCCAGTCTATTTCCATTTTTCAGAGGGTTTCCTCATAGATGAGGTTTAGTCCACTGCCGCCATCCATGAGTACTTTAGTAAGGCGAAAGCCGTCTACTATTGGGCTGAGGACCAATGCGGCTGGTGCCCGGGCAGTTCGGAATTTAGGTTCGTCACTGGCATTGAAGGTAATAGTTGTGTCACTCCATGGATTTATTGTTGCTACTTGGTAGACTTCGGCAAGGTTGCGGAGTTGTCGTTTTCGCATGTTATTGGATGTGAAAGTCTCAAGACTATTAACACCGTCTTTGGTGTTCTTTGGGCTGGGATTCGGAGCTAAAGCTCCTCGCCACTTTGGCCACTGCGTAGTATCCAACATGCTCGAAGGCCATGAGTTGGAGTGGCGCCCTCTGCGCTATGAATTTTGCAGGGTCCGCTTAGCCAGCCCTCCAGTACGGTTCCGTACCCTTTTGGGGGTTTTTGTTTTTTGGTATTCAGCCCAGGTGCTTGATGATGATGCACCCTTTGGTTCCGTACTAGGGGTGTATTCGGGGCCGGATTATCCCAAAATTTACTTTCGGTTTTCCAGGCGCTCTCCATCGCACAATACTTTTGTACGATGGTCTCCAAGTCAGCAAAGCGCATGATGTCGCGGCGACTTATGGCGTTTAGGATTCCCTTGTTCGTGCAATTATTGCAGAAGACTGAGATTGCATTTTCCTCTCGGCAGTCCTTTATCCTGTCCATAACCAGGAGGAATCTGGCCCAGTAGTGATGTACTGTCTCGGCGGGCTCTTGCCGTATTAGAGTTAGATCGCATATGTCTGGGCGGGTGGGTGGAACTAAGTCCGGAACCCTACCCCTCTCAAGGCTCGAAGGTCGAGGAGTTTCCAATTTTGGAAGCTTGGATTTCTGGATGTTGTCCAGCGAGTCTGGTCCGATGCCTAACTTTAAGTTCAGCATTTGATCGAAGCCCGTCCCTCCGCGGGAATCTGGCATGGGGGGTTCGGGGATCCGGACATGACTAGTTTTCAATACAGGAGAAGCGTCGCCGCATTGTTCCTCTACCACTGCAACATGGTGGGTGACCTGGGGAGAGTTAATTTCTCTCTGGTCGGGTTTAAGCCCAATCTTATCGTAGTCTGTAGCAACTCCCAGGGCGGCGATGCGATCCAAGAGCTTGTTTACGGATGATAGCTCTATTGGATCCAGCCGCTCGGCGAATTCCGAGCTGACGTGAAGATTGCTTTTGACGACTTGAGAGGTCGTTGTCGAAGCGATGGCCGGACAGGCGGTCATAAGAAAACCACCTAGCCGGATACTTTGGCCGGTGGCCAAGGCTCCTTTGGCGAAAATACCGTCCTTGAAGACGGGAGGAGGCATCCTTCCTATCTGTGACGGTACAGAGGAACTCTCAATGAAAGCACCAATGTCGGTGTCAAAACCGGCGGATCTCGGGTAGGGGGTCCCGAGCTGTGCATCTAGGCGGATGGTAACAGGAGACAAGGGACACGATGTTTACCTGGTTGGGCCCTCTTGATGGAGGTAAAACCCTATGTCCCGCTTTATTGATATTGATATTGTGGATGTTTACAAGAGTGGATCTACCACGAGATCAAGGAGGCTAAACCCTAGAAGCTAGCCTATGGTATGATTGTAAGGGTTGTTGTGATTGTTGTCCTACGGACTAGAGCCATCTGGTTTATATAGACATTGGAGAGGGCTAGGGTTACATAGAGTCGGTTACAATGGTAGGAGATCTACATATCCAGATCGCCAAGCTTGCCTTCCACGCCAAGGAAAGTCCCATCCGCACGGGGAAGTCTTCAATCTTCTATCTTCATAGTCTTGGAGTCCGTCGATGATGATAGTCCGGCAAATGATAGTCCGGCCGATGACGGTAGTCCGGCTATCTGGACACCCCCTAATCCGGGACTCCCTCAAGGACACTGAGACAACCCCAAAGTCATGTATTGATGTAGTGTTCGAGTTACTGGCTACCACTGCTGGCACCAGCTCTTGAACTCGTTGCTGAATCAGTTCGCTTCTTGAGTCTCAACTTCAAGTTGAAAGACATCGATCGGATGTTATCGACGTGAAGTCGAAGGATCGAGGAAGTCCTGCAGAATGCAGATGCATACTTTCGGTGCAACAAAGAAATTTGGAGGACTTAAGCGCCAAACAAGAGAAAGTTAATAAGCTTGCTAAGCATCTTGCCCGCATTATGGGTACCTGGATATTGTTTCTTGAGCTCTTGAAGTGGTTTCAGTTACGGACTTGTTTTCTTTGTGGCGTTTATATCTTCTTGTGTTCCCTATATTTGCTTTGGTGGCGAACTTTGATGCCCAATGGATGTAATATGTGTAATAGCCGTGATAGCCTAGTGTAAGTTGCTTGCTTATTTATTTCCTTGTTGTCTTGTTTATTTGTTTGCTTGTAGTCGCAGTTCTTTTTCTGCGGTTTGCTAGTGGCTGCAATAACCTATTTCTTAAAACTAAGCCACAATAACCATGGGCTAATATTTATCGAGTGACACCTTTGGACCTACGGGCCAGAAAGCGATGGGCCTTCTACGGGCAGTATAAGCGATGGGCCTTCTACGGGCTGTAGAAACAATGGGCCTTCTATGGGCCGTATCATCAATGGGCCTTATGGGCGGCAAGATGATCGGCACAAACATGGGCCGATAAAAAGTCGCATTATGGCCGTAAACGGGCTAGAGTTGGAACCGTCCATTCATGGGCCGACCATAACGGGCCATCGTTAATAGGTCGTATTTCATGACGCTATGAAAACGTCCCAACGTGCTAACGGACCACAAACGGGCCGACTGTAACCACGGGCTGAATTTGGCCCATAAGCAGAAAAAGACAGTAACGGGCCGTAAGTAAACGAATGCTGGAAATGAGCCCAAGAATAAATGGGCTTTGAGAAGGCCGAAAGATAACATGGGTTGGAAACGGCCCAACGGAATAACGGGCCCTTAATGGGTATAAAGTGATACCTTTATTCAAGCGGGCGATTTCACCACGGGCCATTAATGGGTGTAAAGTAATACTTTGTTCATTACGGGCAGTTCCACCACGGGTCGTTAATAGGCCAAGAGTTACATAGGGCCTCATATGGGCGAAGATGTCATGGGCCATACATGGGCCGGCGAAAACGGGTGGAATCATATTGGGTGGCCAGATGATGCTCTTGGGCCTAATTCAGATAGGGCGAACGGGCCTTGGGTTAGCGGGTTGTAAATGGGCTATATGCGAACAGGCCGTTAACGAGCTTTACATGGGCCGCCCGCCACCTTTTGACCAAGTCAAATGGGCGGCCTTTTCACGAGAATGGGCCATTGTTATTGTGCCCACGTGTCGACGTATCATAGGCGCCTTCGTCCAATGAGTGGATGACATCGTCCCAACGGTGAGCCGACACGTGTTTCCTCCACCAATGATGATTTTACGTGGAAAATCCCCATTGGTCGGGCTGTTAACGGGTTATCGGATCCAAAACCCGACCCGATAGCTTAACGGCGTTCAGTTACGGTGGATGCCACGTGTCGGTCACCCTTGACGAAAGCACTTCTGTGACACGCGATTTATCGTCATGGAAGTGGACACTTCCGTGATGATAATTTTGGTAATGTCATGGAACACTTCTACGACAGCACAGATATGACTATCTTGATTCTGTCATAAATTTGATATGGATGTACATGCATGACAAAAAACGCGACCTACTCTGACAAACACGTATCATCATGGAAGTGTATTTTTTTTTGTAGTGCATGCAGGCAGAGACAGAAGCCGGGTGCGTGGAGAGCGACGAGTCGGTGGCCAGCTTCTCCGTGTCCGCCGCCCTCATCAAGGAGAAGTAGAACACGGGAGGCCGCCGCCACTTGGGACCCATGAAGGCCACCGCCGAGGCGACGACCGCGGATTCAGGTGGTTTCTTTGCTGCTTGCCTCTTCCGAGGACCTTCGTCAACCCCGCAAGTGTCAGCGGACATGAGGAAGACAAAGGGATCATGGTGCCATTTAGAACTAAAATAAGTCTAGATACATCCATTTCTAGGACAAGTATTTCCGGACGAAGGGAGTATTAATTATACAAGAGAGCCGGATTGACACCTCTTAGTTCATGTAAATGTAATGAAATCCATCATGTTTATATGAAGATCCGGCTTTTTTATACGAAATCCTTCATGTTTATATGAAATCAGTCCATGTTTGCACGAATTTCATCTGGTTGGTTAGAGTTGTAAAAATGTATGCCGCTGGCGTTTGATGTCGTCCTCCGCTTAAGGAAGCGGGAGGAAATTTGTCGGCTGCCGTTGGAGATGATCTTTATGCTGGAAATATTAGAGTGACATCGAATCCATTTGAGTTAATTGCATGTATGATTGTCCCTCTATAAAAATTTAATTGCATGTACAGTGTACACGTGACTTGCGTGGTGGCTACAGCTTCGCATGTAAAGTTAAAAAGAAACAAGTCCATCCTTAATCTTGTATTCTAAGTACTCTGTGGGTTCCATTGTTAGTACAAAAGATGTGAAAGAAGTATATATTAAATAAGTAGAGTAATATATAATAAGTTAAAAGACAGAATTGAACTCATGTCATCGCGTTGCGAGCATCCGCGCTAACCAGCCCAAAGACACATTTTGTTGTAGACCATCTTTGGAGATATATCTCCATGTCTACTCTTATATATACTCCGTTCGTTCCTAAATATTTGTCTTTTCAGATTTCAAATGGACTACCACATACGGATGTGTATGTAGACAAATTTAGAGTGTAGATTCACTCATTTTGCTCGTATGTCTTTTCGTGAAGGGCCGATTTGTCCTTGATTTATTTATGAGGTATCCAAATGGCTTTGCACCGCCAAGAAAAGAGGGTAACATGAAAATTATGGACTACTTTTTTGAGTATGTTGGTAAGGTCCGGTCATAGTCACTTGTTGAAATCTCTAAAAAGACAAATACTCCCTCCGTCCAGAAATACTTGTCATCAAAATGGATAAAAGGAAATGTATCTAGACGTATTTTAGTTTTAGATACATCTCTTTTTATCCATTTTGATGACAAGTATTTTCGGACGGAGGGAGTAGAAAACAGAGTTGGTGATGATGGTGTGCATGCCATCCTGCAATATAGGCCATCGGATTTATATCTAACGGATAGGAAAGAAACTATGGCAATTTTGCAAAAATATACCCACACATCTCTCCACGTTTGCAAATAAGGCCTTCTCTCGTTCAACCTTTTCTCTCACAAAATAAACTACTCATACAAATGCATCTTGATGTTCCGTGCAACGCACGGGCAGCTAGCTAATTTCTTTTAAAATAGTTGCTGCGATAATTGGGTTGAAGTGATATATTTTATGTTTGCCCCGAATGATTTCAGATTCACTAGTAGTAACAAAGAAAAGGTTGCCTTGTTAATTAACAGAAAACAGGGTGAAAACTATCACATGAGGCCGGTAAAAACAAGGCACCCTGGGTTCAGCGTCATCGTCATTACAGCTGTGCGCGCGCGAGAAGTCTACATATCGAGTGGGCTACCGAGCGAGGCACCGAGACACAATGTTTGAGAGAGAAACAAATTGACAGATTATGATCAGATCGAGTTGTCACCCTTCTGATGTCATTGTTGGGAGGGGGGAGAAAGATGTATCGAGAGTGTGCGCGGTAGCCACAGAGGCACAACTAGTGTGTGTGTGTGTGTGTGTGTGTGTGTGTGTGTGTGTGTGTGTGTGTGTTTGAAAGAGGAGTAGATAGATTATTATCAAGATCGATGTGCCACCCTACTCCTTCGGTGCCGGGTAGTGTGTGTGTGTATATTTGAGAGAGAAGCCAGTCGATAGATTAGTATCAAGATCGAGGTGTCACCCTACTCCTTGGTGTTGGGAAGTGTGGGTGTGTGGGGGGCAGTGACACTCACATATCTCTACTCTTTCTTATAAAAAACGGAGTTGGTGATGATGGTGTTCCTGCCATCCTGCAATATAGGCCATCCGATTTATATCCGACGGACAGGAAGGAAACTATGGCAATTTTGCAAAAATATACCCACACCCCTCTCCGCATTTGCAAATAAGGCATTCCCTCGTTCATCCTTCTCTCCCACAAGATAAACTTCTCATACAAATGCATCTTGATGTTCCGTGCAACGCATGGGCATCTTGCTAGTAGGGAGAAGGAGTTTGTGTGACACATATCTAGCTATATTAAGGGATTGGTAGATAGCATATGTGTGAGAGAAATTATTATACTTTGAGACATTAGTGGCTGTGGGTGGGCGGAATTAAAGGGGTGGGTGTTTTAGACATAGAGAGCGTGTGTGTTTCTGTGTGAGAGACTTGTAGGACGGGGTAGAAAAACGAATTTAACCCTGACGGAGGGAGAGAAATACATGAAGTGCGCGTGTGTGATTCCGATGCCCACAGGGAAATGAGATATGTATGCGTGTGAGAGAGATTGCACAATTCATTCACGTATCACTATCTAGCGATCGTGGACGTGCATCACTTGAACATAAGTCAATATCTACTTTGTATCGTGGACAAAGGTACAATATCGATTCAACGCTATAAAGATTGTACACTCACATATCACATTTTTTCTATTTAAATAAACCTTTTCAGTTGTGCATGCCAAAGTTACAGTGATGTTTCTCCAAACAACCAATGTAGCTATCATGTATACGCACCATTGTTACTCTTGCATTCAAATTCATTAGTCTTGGATGATTTAAGTTTATATTTTGAAGTAATATATGTAATATTCATATATGAATTCAACGGGTACGCAATTTATGAAATGGAGGCTATGTAATCACATGAGGTAACACTTTTAAGTAGCTGACTACAATATCCATTTCTTTTTGTGCGCCTCTACACTAACACGGCAATGCATTATGTTTAAAGTAAATAACCAATGGCACTAAATTATCTATTTACACGAGAAATACATAGGCTGAGCATTTGATCCCTTTTTTTGTGAACGCGCCACTACACCCGTACGATTGGTCGCGCCCGTGTGAACGTCCAAGTTATCGGCGCATCATCCCGAGTTATTGTCTTTTTTCTGGGGTGGACTTCACACCAGTTATTAACTGCTAACGCGTGCCCCGTGTACATAGTCTAGCATGACCTTCCCGCTAGCAGGGTCCAAAATTAGTTGAAACTGGATAAGAACGATCCCGCGGGCGGCAAAATCTCCCGCCTCCTAAAATTTCCACCACCTTTTGTCCTCGGTGCACGGAGACCAATAGTTACAATACCGCCCTCATCTACATGATAGGTCGGGGCTGCTTTGGTAACTTCCGGTTCCACCACTACACGGCACCCCCATTTCCTCTCCCCTCCCACAAAAACGACTAACTCGAGAGCACCAGAGCATCTTACATCACGCCGTCCGTACTTCATTGCCCTTTCTCCCCTCCCCTCTCGAAACCCTAGACTGCTCATCCACCGTTGTACCATAGCCCATTCACTGCCAGCGGCGTCCACCTCGCCGGATCTGCTTCTGCGGTCGCATCTACCCCTCCCACCTCCCCTAGAAACAAGTAGACTGCTCATCCACCACTGTACCACAGCCCATTCAGTGCCGGCCTTGTCCACGGTGCCAGATCTGCTTCTCCGGTACTCTCATCAACCGCCGTGCTTCTGCAGCGGCTCATTCGTACTCCCCATCGGAGACGCTTCGTCCACACCCCCCGGAGCCGCCCACCGACGCCCCCGTCGATGGCCTCTGATCCTCTTCGCCGACACCTTCCTCAACCCTACCGGAGCCGCTTCGCCGACACCTTCCTCAACCCTACCGGAGTCGCTTCGCCGACACCATCGTCAACCCTACGGAGTAGCCGCTTATACCATTCTCAACCCTACCGGGGCCGCTTTGCCAACTCACAAGTCCACGGCCTCAGATTCGCTTCCTCGCACCCTCATCCAACCTACCGGAGCAGCTTCTGATGCCCCGTCCACGGCCGCAGATCCGCATCGTCGACACCACCCTTAACCCAACCATCGGAGCAGCTTCTGACGCCCCATCCACGGCCGTAGATCCGCATCATCGACACCATCCTTAACCCAACCACTGGAGAAGCTTCTGATGCCCCATCCACGGCTGCAGATCTGCATCGTCGACACCATCTTTAACCCAACCACCGGAGCAGCTTCTGACGCCCCGTCCATGGCCGCAAATCTGCGTCGTCGACACCATCCTTAACCCAACCACCGGTGCAGCTTCACCTATGCCCTCGTCCACGGCCACAGATCCGCTTCGCCCACACCGTAGTCCACCCTACCGGAGCCGCTCCACAAACACCCTACTCGACGGTTCTAGATCTCCTTACCGGACCCCGACAGCCAGCGCAGCGTCATCACCCTCGACGTTTCTAACCTGATTCCCACCATCTGGAGAGATGCCAAGAACCCGCCACGGCCTAGGTACTTGTCACCTTTAAACCCATCCAGCATCACCTGCCCGATGTACTTCAAATATACTAATCGGTCATTTGTTACTGTTATGCGGTGGCAAAAACTACAAGGATGATGTTTCTTCGGATCTAACAGCTTGGCCAACCAAGATCCCGGTGAGGCATTGCTATGATCTTGTAAGCGTCTCTCTCTCTCTCTTGTATTGTTCTATGCCCGCGGCGTGATTTGCTAGGATTTTCGACCAATAATCCCTTTGTGCGGACAATGATTTCTACCATGGCTGCTAAATTAGATATGTAGATGCCATACATGATACTACCTCGTACCTCCGTTCCTAAATATAAGTCTTTCTTGAGATTCCACTATAGGCTACATACGGAGCAAAATGAGTGAATCTACACTCGAAAATGCATCTATATACATCTGTATGTGGTCCATCTTGGAATCTCTACAAAGACATATATTTAGGAACAGGCAGTACATTACACAAAATCGTAGGTGGCATGTAGGAATTCCGATGCACTACATTAGGCTCCCTTAGAGTGCTGCTAGTCCAGCATCTGAGTCATGGCTAGTTTATGGTACGCACACAATCATTAATTGGTGGTTTAAATATGCATAGGGATATGCAATGTAGTATCACGTAGAGATGTCTGAAATTAGCCGTGTCAACTTGCAGATAGGGTTACACAATGAAAAAGTACAAGATGTATGTGGCAATTTCATGGAACATCGCAAGAAAATGAGAGGCAGCGGTGAGCCTATACAGTGTGCTATGGTACATCACTCCTCCATTGCAATCATCGTGACATGTTATTTGTATGCCAGTTCTATTAGCCAAGTTTCTTAGGGATAGTTATTACGAGTTATCCAAAGAAAATAAGCACCTGTGAATATAAGCTCCATGTAATAAGCCAACCAGTTCTTTTCATTGCGTTTTCAGCTTATCTTTGGTATGATCAGTGGAAAGTCTAGATTGCATTATATTTTTTTCATTTTGCTGCCGATATGGAAATTAATTTGACTTGCAAACATCACAAATTGAACCCAGTGCAGTAACTAATATGATAGGAAAACAGACCATCACTATTTGCTCAAAATGCAAATACAAAGATACCATCTACTTGGCACAATCTACTTTGGTCAATGTTTTCCATATCCGATTGCCTAATTTAAACGAAGAACGCATGACCCACATTTAAATGAAGAACAATTATTTATTGAAATTCGATGGTCCAAGTGGCTGGTTATTGTCGTATAGCAGCACCACCTGAAAGCATCATATAGCAGCAGCAGCTCATAGCAACTCATCATACAGCAGCAGCAGTCTGCAATTCATCATATACCAGCAGTAGCTCATAGCAATTCATCATATAGCAGCAGCAGGAGCATCTCATAGAAATTCATCATATAGCAGCAGCAGGAGCAGCTCATAACAACTCATCATATAGCAGCAGCAGGAGCAGCTTGTAGCAACTCATCATATAGCAGCAGCAGCAGCTCATAGCAATTCATCATATAGCAGCAGCAGCAGCTCATAGCAACTCATCATACAGCAGCAGCAGCTCATAGCAATTCATCATATAGTAGCACAGGAGCAGCTCATAGCAATGCATCATATAGCAGCAGCAGAAGCAGCTCATAGCAATTCATCATATAGTGGATCAGAATGTAAATTTGGCAAAAAATCAGAGGAGATCCTCACCTTGTTGGATGAGCTCATCCTTCAACAGCACCTCAAGGCCATGGCACGGGAGGAGGAGGGGAATAAGGTGCCTTCGATGCAGTGTGGCATCGGCCGTAGTTGTGCAGCCTGCACGGAGTAGTCGTTGGACAAACCACAGTGGAGCAGCTGGTGGAGACCATGAGAATGAGGGGCGGCGCCAGAGGGAGGAGCAGCCAGGGAGATTTTCCCCTACCCGTCGGCCATGTAGCCTAGCTGGACATAGCATCGTCGAGGACCAGGCCATATGGGACCCGATGGCGACGGCTCATTGGAGGAACCCTAGTGCTGCGAGTGGGATCAAGGTAGAGGAAAGGGAGAGGAGATGCAAGCGGCAGGGCAATGAATGCTTGCGTGTTTGTTTTACTTGAGGGTCAGTGTGACACAAGGCCAAGCATTGCATTTTGAGTGTAATATAGGCGCACAACAGAGTCATTTCACTATTCCCTTCCTTCAATTTTTAGTGAGGTTCTACCCAAACACCCCCTCCAAAGCTTAAATTAGTTAAGCCCAAGCCCATAACTCAAAAATGACTTCTTTACATCTTTTATGGCTTATTTTGACAATATGCCCTGAAAAGGGAATCGAATCGCCCTTAACACGCAATTCAATTGTGCGTGCAATGATGAATCACTCCTGCCTGCTATCTGTACATTTAGGCATCATCATACATGGCATAACCTAATACATGTGCATTCCATTGTAGAATCTGGAATATGCAATGTTTATGTTAGTTCATACGTTGCACATGATGTTTAAATGCCCCTTAAATCTGGTCAGTCAAGTGATGGTCTTTAAGCCTCCTTCTTTGCTTCTTTTCTTGATATGTAAGATTTGCTCACACATCTGTTCAATTGCTTGTTTGCATCAGCCAGCCATACTAGGACTATTTGCTTTGATTACTTGTTGTTCTTGACCTAACACTCTAACAGAGCTTGTCAACGATTTAAACACTGAGGGCTGCTATAGTGGGTCCTTGTCTAACTCATAGGTGACATAAAGGTTTGGCTGTACACTACAGTAGGCTCTCCAAGAGTACCTGGAGATCCAGTTCGAAGGTATGCCTAGTTTTTACATAGTGCAGACATAGTAAATGCTCATTTCATTGTGTGCAAGTGCAAGAGATGCGGCATGTTTCATTATGTGGTGTTGTTTTGTTATAATCTCATCCTTTTGTGTTCACAGACTGGAAAGTATGCATATTTATCTTCCAAGGAGACGAGTAACTAGTATGTGTCACCTTGCAGAGGGGGTGCAATGAAGATAAGATTGAGGATTTCCAAGTATAAGATGTTAGGAAGGAGCCTTGCAAGAGAAGTAGGAGCTGCGCTGAGCCTCTTCAACCTGCTATGGTAAGTCACTGTATGCAACTCAACAGTTCAATTCCTTGTTTGTTTCAGGCATAGTTAATTTTCTCTTTTCAATTTCTTTATTTGTCCTCAGTTAATGAGATGCCCAAATAATCATGCCTGATGTTCGGTACTTGTATCACTATTAGTTGACATAATTAAAGGCCTTACCATTTAATTACGCTGCCGAAGTGTGCCTGAAGCTTTGAAGTCTATTAACCAACTATTATTGCATGAGGCTCACAATCTAGTTTATAATACGCTAATGATTGCATAGTTTTGCCTGTTGTAGTATGTTTCTATGAAACCCTCTGATGTTCATTATGCTCCCTAAGACTTTAATTGAGGCACAGAATGGCCAGCTGCTTGCTTACTTATACGCAACGTGCTGTCTAAATTTGTAACTTGTCTGTGTTTTCGATTGGGCCCAAACATCATGCTCCTCTGGTGAGCTAAGAGGGATTTCTGTATGCAGGCTGCACAGACTATCTTTTTTATAATTTTTAAAATATCACCTTCTTATGCTTCATGACGTGTAACATTTTTTTTTGAAAGTGACGTGTAACATTATTGTTAGTCCTGTTTTGCCATGTAGTACAAAATAGTGTCTTGTTCGCTTCACTGTTGTAACTATATTTTTGCCCTAGTCATGTGTACTTACAGAAACATTTCAAGATGAAGTGACATCAACACAAAGATCTGCTAGCAGTGCGGCATGGCCATTACCGAATGATTATGGATTGGAATTGGAATGTGTTGATGTTCTCGAGCATCAACTAGAGGTGGCAAGACAACGTGTACATGATTGTCAACGTATAATCAACAAGTTGAGACTGGACATGCAGGTATTAGATGCAGGAGTCAAAAAAAATGAAGCAAGACACTGAGGTAACCATGAAGGAATTGGAGATTTTGCAGACTGAAATTTGTGCTATCTGAATCCGGCCAATCCTATTTTCTGAAGAGATTATAGTTCAAATGGAGTTAAGTTGATGCGCGTCCATGATGTATGAGTTGTATTTGCCCAGTGTATGTAATTTGTTGTTTGTGTATGCTTTATTATCACCTGTGCCGAACCATAATGCCCAGTGGGTATAATCGGCTGTAATTTCTTTATTGCATAGTGTAGGATTATTCTACCTTTCTATGCCTTGATCTCTTTTTTGTATAGTGTATGCTTTTTAGAGGTGATAGTATTGAGTAGGATAATTCTTTGAATATGCTATATCGCTCAAACGGGGCCAACTCGCCCGACCATGGCCCTTCACGGGCCGTCGGATCCATGGGCCTTCTACGTCTCGTAGGATCCATGGGCCTTCTACGTCTCGTAGGATCCATGGGCCTTCTATGTCTCGCAGGATCCATGGGCCTTGTATGTCTCGTAGGATCCATGGGCCTTCTACGTCTCGTAGGATCCATGGGCCTTCTACGTCTCGTAGGATCCATGGGCCTTCTACGTCTCGTAGGATCCATCGGCCGCCGACTCATTTATGGGTCTTGTACGGGCCTTTAATGGGTCGTAAACGGGCCTTTAATGGAAATCATATGTTTTATGGACATACCATAACGGGCCGTTAATAGGCCGTATTTGGTGATGCTATTAAAATGGCCCAATAGACTAACGGTCCACAAACGGGCCGATCAGAACTACTGGGCTGAATTTGGCCCCAAGCGTAAAAATGACGAGAACGGGCCGTAAGTAACCAAATGCTGCAAATGAGCCCAAGAATAAATGGGCCCTCAAAAGGCCGAAAGTTAACTTGGGCTGGAAACGGCCCAACGGAATAACGGGCCGTTAATGGGTATAAAGTGATACACTGTTCATTACGGGCCAGTTTCACCACGGGCCATTAATGGGTGTAAAGTAATACACTTCATTACGGGCCAGTTTCACCATGGGCCGCAAATGGGCCAAGAGTTACAAAGGGCCTCATATGGGCTGAAATACGTCATGGGCTATACATGGTCCAGAAGTGAAAACGGGATGGAATCATATTGGATGGCCCAGATGACGCTACTGGGCCTAATTCAGATAGGGCGTAACGGGCCTTGGGTTAGCGGGTTGTAAATGGGCTATATGCGAACAGGCCGTTAACAGGCTTTCCATGGGCTGGCCCGCCAGCTTTTGACCAAGTCAAAAGGGCCGGCCTTTTCACAGGAATGGGCCACTGTTGGGCCGTGCCACGTGTCGACGTATCATAGGCGCCTTCTGTCCAATGAGTGGATGACATCTGTCCCAACGATGAGCCGACACGTGTTTCCTCTAGCCAATGATGATTTTACACGTGGAAAATCCCCATTGGCCGGGGTTGTTAACGGGTTATCGGATCCAAAACCCGACCCGATAGCTTAACGACGTTCCGTTACGGTGGATGCCATGTGTCGGTCACCCTTGACGAAAGCACTTCTGTGACGCGTGATTTATCGTCATGGAAGTGGACACTTCCGTGATGATAATTTTGGTAATGTCATGGAACACTTCTACGACAGCACAGGTATGCCTATCTTGATTCTGTCATAAATTTGTCATGGATGTACATGCATGACAAAAAATGCGACCTACTGTGACAAACACGTATCATCACGGAAGTGTATTTTTTTGCAGTGCTAGCAGTAGTCCACTCTTGAAGCTAAACAACACACTAATACGTCTCCAACATATCTATAATTTTTTATGTTCCATGCTATATTATATTCTGTTTTGGATGTTTAATGGGCTTTATTATACACTTTTATATTATTTTTGGGACTAACCTATTAACCGGAGGCCCAACCCAAATTGCTGTTTTTTTGTGCCTATTTTAGTGTTTCGAAGGAAAGGAATATCAAACGGAGTCCAAACGGAATGAAACCTTCGGGAACATGATTTTCGGAACAAACGTGATCCAGAGGACTTGGAGTGGACGTCAAGAAATCACCGAGGAGGCCATGAGGTAGGGGGCGCGCCTACCCCCCTGGGTGCGCCCGCCACCCTCGTGGGCCCCTCGTAGCTCCACCGACCTAATTCTTCCTCCTATATATACCTACGAACCCCCAAACCATCACAAGGCGAGCCAAAACCCTATTTCCACCGCCTCAACCTTCTGTACCCGTGATATCCCATCTTGGGTCCTTTTCCGGCGCTCCGCCGGAGGGGGCATTGATCACGGAGGGCTTCTACATCAACACCATAGCCTCTCCGATGATGTGTGAGTAGTTTACCTTAGAGCTTCGGGTCCATAGTTATTAGCTAGATGGCTTCTTCTCTCTCTTTGGATCTCAATACAAAGTTCTCCTCGATTCTCTTGGAGATTTATTTGATGTAACTCTTCTTTTTGCGGTGTGTTTGTTGAGATCCGATGAATTGTGGGTTTATGATCAAGATTATCTATGAATAATATTTGAATCTCCTCGGAATTCCTTTATATATGATTGGTTATCTTTGCAAGTCTCTTCGAATTATCAGTTTGGTTTGGCCTACTAGATTGATCTTTCTTGCAATGGGAGAAGTGCTTAGCTTTGGGTTCAATCTTGCGGTGCATGATCCCAGTGACAGTAGGGGAAACGACACGTATTGTATTGTTTCCATCGAGGATAAAAAGATGGGGTTTATATCATATTGCATGAGTTTATCCCTCTACATCATGTCATCTTGCTTAAAGCGTTACTTTGTTCTTATGAACTTAATACTCTAGATGCATCTTTGGATAGCGGTCGATGTGTGGAGTAATAGTAGTAGATGCAGGTGAGTCGGTCTACTTGTCACGAGCGTGATGCCTATATACATGATCATACCTAGATATTCTCATAACTATGCTCAATTCTATCAATTGCTCGACAGTAATTTGTTCACCCACCGTAATACTTATGCTATCTTGAGAGAAGCCACTAGTGAAACCTATGGCCTCTCGGTCTATTTTCCATCATATTAATCTCCCGTCAACAAGTTATTTCTATTGTCGTTTATTTTGCTTTCTTTACTTTTACTCTTTACCATATAATACCAAAAATATTATCCTATCATCTCTATCAGATCTCACTCTCGTAAGTGACTGTGAAGGGATTGACAACCCCTTTTGTCGCGTTGGTTGCGAGGTTATTATTTGTTTGTGTACGTGTGTCGGACTCGAGCATGGTCTCCTACTGGATTGATACCTTGGTTCTCAAAAACTGAGGGAAATACTTACGCTACTTTACTGCATCACCCTTTCCTCTTCAAGGGAAAACCAACGCCGTGCGCAAGAGGTAACAAGAAGGATTTCTGGCGCCGTTGCGGGGGAGGCTCACACCAAGTCAAGTCAAGATTTGATTTCCCGTCAATGAGCCATTTCTGGCGACATTGCCGGGGAGTCTACGCACAAGTCAAGACATACCAAGTACCCATCACAAACTCTTATCCCTCGCATTAAATTATTTGCCATTTGCCTCTCATTTTCCTCTCCCCCACTTCACCCTTGCCGTTTTATTCGCCCTCTCTTTTGCTCGCCTTTCCTTTGCCATGGCCGAATCAAAAGGGGCTAGGGGTTCTTTCCTAGATTTCAATTCCTTGGATAGCCCTTCCGTCCTCTCTAAGCTCACAAATAATGATGCTATGGAAAAACCTACCGGGGTTGTCAATGAGAATCTGAATAATTTCGATGAAGATGATCCCGGAATATTTCGTTATTTACTTGATGAGTCTTTGAAAGATGCTTGGGATAGGTTACTAAGAATCCGGGCTAGCTTTGTGCCCCAATATCAAATTGAAATATACTTAAAAAGTTTTTATGTTGCCTTACCTTCATCGTTTAAGCATGTCTTAGACTCTATTTTTGAAGAAGGTTTTCTTGAAGGGGATGCCGTAGATACCTATGAAAAGATGAAAACCATATTTGGGCACCCCATGAATGAGAAGGTCGAATCCACTTCTCTTTTGCTTTCCTATCAAAATGAAACTATCAAAGAGATGAAGGCTAGCTTAGATGAAAATTTCCGTAACGTGCTTAATCTTTCCTGTACCATTAATAGCCATGTGCTTTATAAAAACAGAAAGATTAATGCCATAGATAACAAGTTTGCTCTTTTCTTTCCTAAAACCAAATATGACAATACCTAGATCTATCCTTGTTTTTATGCCTAGCTAAGGGCGTTAAACGATAGCGCTTGTTGGGAGGGAATCCACTTTTATTTTAGTTTTTTGCTTTTTGCTCCTGTTTAGGAATAAATTTTTGATCCAGACATTGGTTAGATTTGTTTTTGTGTTTCAGTTAGTGTTTGTGCCAAGTTAAACCTATAGGATCTTCTTGGATGATAGTTATTTGATCTTGCTGAAAATTCCAGAAACTTTATGTTCACGAAAACAATTTTTTAAAATCACCAGTACGTGATAAAATACTGTTTCCAATTGCAGCAGATCAATAAACAAATTATTCAGGTCTTCCTATTTTGGTAGATTTTTATGAGTTCCAGAAGTTTGCGTTAGTTATAGATTACTACAGACTGTTCTGTTTTTGACAGATTCTGTTTTTCGTGTGTTGTTTGCTTATTTTGATGAGTCTATGGTTAGTAAAATAGTTTATAAACCATAGAGAAGTTGGAATACAGTAAGTTTAACACCAATATAAATAAATAATGAGTTCAATATAGTACCTTGAAGTGGTATTTTGTTTTCTTTCGCTAACGGAGCTCACGAGATTTTCTGTTAAGTTTTGTGTTGTGAAGTTTTCAAGTTTTGGGTAAGGATTTGATGGATTATGGAACAAGGAGTGGCAAGAGCCTAAGCTTGGGGATGCCAAAGGAACCCCAAAGTAAATCTAAGGACACCAAAAATACAAAGCTTGGGGATGCCCCGGAAGGCATCCCCTCTTTCGTCTTCGTCCATCGGTAACTTTACTTGGAGCTATATTTTTATTCACCACATGATATGTGTTTTGCTTGGAGCGTCTTGTATGATTTGAGTCTTTGCTTTTAGTTTACCACAATCATACTCGCTGAATACACTTTTGAGAGAGACACACATGATTCAGAATTTATTAGAATACTCTATGTGCTTCACTTATATCTTTTGAGCTATATAGTTTTTGCTCTAGTGCTTCACTTATATCTTTTAGAGCACGGCGGTGGTTTTGTTTTATAGAAACTATTGTTCTCTCATGCTTCACTTATATCATTTTGAGAGTCCTACAAAACAACATGGTAATTTTCTTAAATTGAGAGATTAGTCCTAATATGATAGGCATCCAAGATTAGTAAAAACTTTCTTATAAGTGCGTTGAATACTAAGGGAAGTTTGATGCTTGATGATTGTTTTGAGATATGGAGGTAGTAATATTAAAGTTGTGCTAGTTGAGTGATTGTGAATTTGAGAAATACTTGTGTTGAAGTTTGCAAGTCTCGTAGCATGCACGTATGGTAAACGTTGTGTAACAAATTTGAAACATGAGGTGTTTTGTGATTTTCCTCCTTATGAGTGGCGGTCGGGGACGAGCGATGGTATTTTCCTACCAATCTATCCCCCTAGAAGCATGCGCGTAGTGCTTGGTTTTTGATGACTTGTAGATTTTTGCAATAAGTATGTGAGTTCTTTATGACTAATGTTGAGTCCATGGATTATACGCACTCTCACCCTTCCATCATTGCTAGCCTCTTCGGTACCGTGCATTGCCCTTTCTCACCTTGAGAGTTGGTGCAAACTTCGCCGGTGCATCCAAACCCCATGATACGATACACTCTAGCACACATAAACCTCCTTATATCTTCCTCAAAACAGCCACCATACCTACCTATTATGGCATTTCCATAGCCATTCCGAGATATATTGCCATGCAACTTTCCACCGTTCCGTTTACTATGACACATTTCATCATTGTCATATTGCCTTGCATGATCATGTAGTTGACATCGTATTTGTGGCAAAGCCATCATGCATATTATTCATACATGTCACTCTTGATTCATTGCCCATCCCGGTACACCGCCAGAGGCATTCATATAGAGTCATACTTTGTTCTAGTATCAAGTTGTAATCATTGAGTTGTAAATAAATAGAAGTGTGATGATCATCATTCATAGAGCATTGTCCCAAAAAAATAAAAAAAATAAAAAGAGAAAGGCCAAAAAAAGAAGGAAAGGCCCAAAAAAGAAAAAAAAGAGAAAAAAGAGAAAAGAAAATAAAGAAGGGACAATGCACCCCTTTTCCACACTTGTGCTTCAAAGTAGCACCATGATCTTTATAATAGAGAGTCTCTTGTTTTGTCACTTTCATATGCTAGTGGGAATTTTTAATTATAGAACTTGGCTTGTATATTCCAACAACGGGCTTCCTCAAATACCCTAGGTCTTCGTGAGCAAGCAAGTTGGATGCACGCCCACTTAGTTTCTTTTGTTGAGCTTTCATACATTCATAGCTCTAGTGCATCTGTTGCATGGCAATCCCTACTCCTTGCATTGACATCAATCGATTGGCATCTCCCTAGCTCGTTGATTAGCCACGTCAGTGTGAGACTTTCTCTTTTTTTCTCCACATAACCCCCATCATCATATTCTATTCCACCCATAGTTCTATATCCATGGCTCACGCTCATATATTGCATGAAAGTTGAAAAAAGTTTGAGATTACTAAAGTATGAAACAATTGCTTGGCTTGTCATCGGGGTTGTGCATGATGAGAGCATTCTTGTGTGACGAAAATGGAGCATGACCAAACTATAGGATTTTGTAGGGATGAACTTTCTTTGGCCATGTTATTTTGAGAAGACATAATTGCTTAGTTAGTATGCTTGAAGTATTATTACTTTTATGTCAATATTAAACTTTTATCTTGAATCTTTCGGATCTGAATATTCATACCACAAATAAGAAAATTACATTGAAAATTATGCTAAGTATCATTCCACATCAAGAATTCTGTTTTTATCATTTACCTACTAGAGGACGAGCAGGAATTAAGCTTGGGGATGCTTGATACGTCTCCAACGTATCTATAGTTTTTTATTGTTACATGCTATATTATATTCTGTTTCGGATGTTTAATGGGCTTTATTGTACACTTTTATAATATTTTTGGGACTAACCTATTAACCGGAGGCCCAGCCCAAATTGTTGTTTTTTTGCCTATTTCAGTGTTTCGAAGGAAAGGAATATCAAACGGATTCCAAACAGAATGAAACCTTCGGGAATGTGATTTTCGGAAAAAATGTGATCCAAAGGACTTGGAGTGGACGTCAAGAAATCACCAAGGAGGCCACGAGGCAGGGGGCGCGCCTACCCCCCTGGGCATGCCCTCCACCCTCGTGGGCCCCTCGTAGCTCCACCGACCTACTTCTTCCTCCTATATATACCTACATACCCACAAACCATCACCAGAGGAGCCAAAATCCTATTTCCACCGCTGCAACCTTCTGTACCCGTGAGATCCCATCTTGGGGCCTTTTCCGGCGCTCCGCCGGAGGGGGCATTGATCATGGAGGGCTTCTACATCAACACCATAGCCTCTCCGATGATGTGCGAGTAGTTTACCTCAGACCTTCAGGTCCATAGTTATTAGCTAGATGGCTTCTCTCTCTTTGGATCTCAATACAAAGTTCTCCTCGATTCTCTTGGAGGTCTATTTGATGTAACTCTTCTTTTTGCGGTGTGTTTGTCGAGATCCGGTGAATTGTGGGTTTATGATCAAGATTATCTATGAACAATATTTGAATCTCCTCTGAATTCTTTTATGTATGTTTGGTTATCGTTGCAAGTCTCTTCGAATTATCAGTTTGGTTTGGCCTACTAGATTGATCTTTCTTGCAATGGGAGAAGTGCTTAGCTTTGGGTTCAATCTTGCGGTGCTCGATCCCAGTGACAGTAGGGGAAACGACATGTATTGTATTGTTGCCATCGAGGATAAAAAGATGGGGTTTATATCATATTGCATGAGCTTATCCCTATACATCATGTCATCTTGCTTAAAGTGTTACTCCGTTCTTATGAACTTAATACTCTAGATGCATGCTGGATAGCGGTCGATGTGTGGAGTAATAGTAGTAGATGCAGGCAGGAGTCGGTCTACTTGTCACGGACGTGATGCCTATATACATGATCATACCTAGATATTCTCATAACTATGCTCAATTCTATCAATTGCTCGACAGTAATTTGTTCACCCACCGTAATACTTGTGCTATCTTGAGAGAAGCCGCTAGTGAAACCTATGGCCTCCGGGTCTATTTTCCATCATATTAATCTCCCGTCAACAAGTTATTTCTATTATCTTTTATTTTGCTTTCTTTACTTTTACTCATTACCATAAAAATACCAAAAATATTATCTTATCATCTCTATCAGATCTCACTCTCGTAAGTGACCATGAAGGTATTGACAACCCCTTTATCGCGTTGGTTGCGAGGTTCTTATTTGTTTGTGTAGGTGCGTGGGACACGAGCGTGGTCTCCTACTTGATTGATACCTTGGTTCTCAAAAACTGAGGGAAATACTTACGCTACTTTGCTGCATCACCCTTTCCTCTACAAGGGAAAACCAACGCAGTGCTCAAGAGGTAGCACACACCAATCATATGTCCAAAGCTTACTTCTTCAAATACGAATTGTGATATGATACTGATATTAGTTAACTGACACACATTTAATTGGTCAGGTAATGCTCCCACTTGATTTTCCACATGAATGTGGCCACATATAGAGAGAGACAACATGGAATTGCATTTCTTTGGGCGCTGTGATTCATCATGAGTGGGCAACCAACATTGTATGCAATGAATCGGAACCTCAAGAATATGCTTCCTCTTCTGTTATTTAACATGTTCCTCTTTTGTTATTCTGTATTTAGTATGAAAAGTATGTTCCTTGTCAGGAAGGGGAGCAGGGGCATCTGCAGTCGACAGCTCATAGAGCTGGCCTATACGTCATCGATAGGCTTTCAATTAGTAGCGACAATACAACACCGTATTTTCCAGCCAGTTCCACTTTCCTGATTTATATATCCTGGTTATGGTGTACCCCTTTTATGTACACTATTATCTGCCTATTTGCTATGTGTTCTTGTTATCATGGTTTGGCAATAAACTCTCTATACAGTATATTATGAACCTATCATCTGCCAACTATCCTTACTTCTGGAGCCTATTTTTTGTGTACTTGTGCCAGATTATATTAATGCACGGCCCATATTACATCACACATGGGCTCTCTCATCGTAATCCAAAGGATAAACACACAAGGGTTTCTGAGGCACCCCTATATTAGAATATCCTCTGCATTACAAAGATAATCTCACTACTATTTATGTTTTCATGCTTCTCAGATATTATACGTAATCACAGTGAATATCAGAATCCGCGCATCGGAACAATATTGTGGAACACTGCAACGACTTACAAAATTGGCACCAAGGAATTGAGTGCCATTCTGGATGCAATGAAACTCATACGCTCCCCACCTGTAGATTCTTGTTCAGAATATGATCCTAATGACTATTCTGTCCTCGAGGAGTCAAAGGCAGATGGCCTGTCCTGTTCACCCATCAAGGTGCCTATTCTAATTTGGCAAGGTTTTATTGATTGCGCGTATCTTGCATAAGTTGTCTTGAATTTCTTCTACTTTGTTGCACCGCCATCTGCTTAGTCTACTCATCATATATGTCAAGATGCCATGCTCATCCATTATCAATACATATTCCATCTGTCATCATACCATGTTTTTCCACTCAAATGTTGTTCTTGTGCATCAGACATTAAAAAGGAAGAGGGTGATTGCCGAACCTGAAGGAGCACCAGCAAGGTCCTTGAAAAATGTAGTGGTGCCGGAGAAATCAGACAACACCCCACTTATATTGGCTCTACAACCAGTGACACAAAACGTAGGACCGACTCCAGCAAACTGTACCCATACTTCACTGGCCACGCCACTAGACCCACCACACAGGACCTACACTCCAGCAAAAGGTATGCCAATTTCAGTTGCCATAGCACCAGCCGTACCACAGATAAATCCCACTCCAGCAAAAAGTACAGCAAGTCCACCGACTGAAGACCTATCCCAACTGCAGAGACGGCCAATTCTTGCAGATTGGAACCCCATTCCACTTATTCCCAGTTTAAAAGACAATGCTTTCAATGTTGTTAGGGACTATGTGCATATATTCCCATCATGGGAAGATTATAGTGAAGACAGGCACCATTTTCACATCTTCCTATTCCCATCATGGGAAGATCATGATTATAGTGAACACATCAATGATTTACATTAAATTGTTGTAAGTAGGCGACGGTCAATCTGGATAGTCATGATGAGAAAAGCTTGCTTGCGCTTTTCAAGGAAGCATTGCGGTAGTATCGGTGTTACCTGAGGAAATCACACTTTGATGGCAAGTCTATAAATGAATTTCCGGTGAAGTCTCCTGTGCTAAATTTAGAAGACATTGAATGGAAAAAACTTGTTATACACTGGTCTCGTTCCTAGGATGAGGTATTGTCTATGATATCACATGACAATTTGAAATTCTACTTTTCCGCATGTGCCTTATGGATCTCTTTTGCAGGAAATCTGCTCGAAGAAGAATTCCGGTTTGAAAAGGACGACATGATATCACAAATATGTTACCCGCTGCTTTGCTCTTGTTAGTACCTGTTGTCCTGTATCACTGTACTTGCATTCATACCTAGTTCATTATGTGACAGCAGTATGCATGATATCTTGCTTATCAATTGTTCACTCCAAATTATCTGATCTGTATGAATGGTTACATTAGTGTAGAATATATCCAATGCCAATGAAAATTTTTAGCTCTGCATTGTTCTTGTAAGTACCTGTTGTCCTTTATCAGTGTACTTATATTCACAGCTAGTTGTTCATGTACCATCACTCTGCAGCTTATTATCCTTTGCCCTCCATTTTCTACACATCAGATCTATATTTAGTCTTACCATAAGGTTGGATAGCATCGATGGTTCTGAAGAAGTTTAGCTCTGCATTGCTCTTGGATGTACCTTTTGTCTGTATCGTTGTACTAACATTTGTAGCTACTTGGTTATGTAGCATCACTCTTAATCTTATCTTAAATATTCTCCAATTCTTATATTATCACATGTATATTTACTCTTAACAAAATTTAGAATAAAGGCAATGCTTATGAAGAAGATTCTGTGGTAAACTTCTTGAATACCCCCCCCCCCCCCCCCCATCGGCATGGACAAGGGCTTTATAGAGCCTGTCTTCACCACTAATGTAAGTTTGTCCTTCTCAAGCCTTCAAACTTTGTTGTGTATATTTGGTTAGGCATGACTGCAACAGCTGTTTATTTTTGGTGTCTGCATCAAATTGCATGTTTAAAGTTTATTATGTAGTTCATAAACAAAAGTTTGTCCTTCTCAATTTAAGTTTTCAGTTGTACAACCAAGTTCCTTCTTCATACCATGTAAATTAGACTATACAGAGCAAGTGATCTTCTTTTGCACTGCATGTATGCTTCTGTTCTTGATCCATAATCTAGTGGTGTGGTGAACCTACGAACTACAGCACAGTGTCATATTCTGCAATGTCTTAAATATGAAGAATGTCGTATCATTCTACTATTATTTAAACTGTCTCTTTATTTGGCAATCTGAAATGGGATAAATTGACAGCACACTAACCATTGATACTTATGAGTTCTTGATCTGTAATCCAGTGGGGTCGCTGTCGGTGTGGAACGACACCTATGGGATCACAAGAATCCCTACTACGGTTGCCGGGGTGCGGGGTTGCGAGAAGAGCAGGATTAGTAACCAGCACGAGGATCGTTTACCCAGGTTCGGGCCGCGAGGATGCGTAAAACCCTAGTCCTACTTTGGTGGGTGTATTTCAGAGAGTTCTTGAGCTCTCGAACTAGCTGTGGTGAGTGTGTGGTTCCAAAGAGTCGAATCCTTCTCCAAGATGCCATGGGCCTCCTTTTATAGTCGAAAGGGCTGCCACAGGGCGAGGGGAGGTGGAAAAGCGCCGCAGTGCTATGAGCTTATCGTCAGACATGTGACAAGACGCATTTAATGTGTAGCTTAGGTGTCCCCTTGCTTTATCGAGGACAGGGGCGAGGCCCGTCCCGTCCGTGCCACTCCTCCTTGCTTCGACACGTGCCCTGGCTAGCGACGCATGCGGCGCCACGTAGGTAGGCAGGCAGCTGAGGTGGCGCGGTGGTGGAGCCTCCACGAAGATCTGCATGCCGCCACGCAAGCATGTGCTGAGTTGGCCTGGAAGCTGCATGTTGCCACGCAGGTGCCTGCCCAGCTGGTTGGGCTGGCAGCTGCATGCGAACGGCGGTGGTGACTTGGTTGGTGCGGGCCTGGCTGTGGCCCCGCTGGCATCCTCGGTGAGGGCCTTGCCGGGTGGCCCGGCAAGGGTCTTGCTGCGGCGCGCTGTCGTCCCCGGCAAGGACCTTGTCGGGGGTCTGGTGGCCTTCCTCGGCAAGGATCCTGCCGAGGATCGTCGTCTTCTAATCCTCATCTGATCTTGAGTGTTCCTTGTCTTCACAAAGATCTACATGCCACCATGGAGGTGCCTCCCGAGCTCTGGCCCAACGTGATGTTGGAGACCGTGGGCTCAAGGGTGGCTCGCTCTGTTGGTGTGGGGCAAGCTTCCCGGCAAGGGTCTTGCCGGGGGAACCTGCTTCGTCCCTTTGCTCTTTGTGGTCTTGGCCTTGGCGTTGCTCTGGTTATCTTGGGCTTCGGTCTTACCTTGGCTCACCTCCCCTGTTCTGCTTGGTATGACCGTGGGCGCGGCTCCGACTGCCCGCGCACAGGTAAAGGGGTACAAAAGTGCGCCCCTCCTGTTGTACACCGACAGGAGCCCCGGGCCTGGGCCACACATAAGCGCGACACGTTGTTGGGCCAGGCCCAAAACGGTGCGCGGGCAGGCGGGGCGGTTTTTACCGCGGTAAAACTTTTCACGTGCTCTGCTTCCCAAGACCCGCGCGCGACGCGGTGTGGCGTGGAGGGGTGCGCGTGAAGTGGGCGGCATGCGTGGGGCAGTTCCCGCACGCATGCATCACATCGTGGTAAAGAGGCAGCTCACGCCTTCCCCATAAAAAGAGCGAGGCGTGGAGGCGCGGCTCATTTACCGTGCGGGGCCGGGTCACGGTCTTTAAGGCCTCCACACCCCATAATCATGGGGTGGGGAGAGGTCGCCTCACCAGTCCCCTCGATTCTGCACGTTCGCCACGCGTCCTCCATGCGCTTGGGGTGGCAAGCGGTGGAGGCGGGAAACCGGGCCGTTGCTGGTTGGGGCAGCGGGTCGGTCCCGATTCCCTACGCCTCTGGTGGCTGGATTGGCCGAGCGGGGCGGCCAAGCCCTGACCCCGCCCCTTTATAAGGAGGGGGTGGGGGATGGCATCCCGCACTCTTCTGTCATCTATCTCCTCTCGCTTCTGCTTCTTCCTTTCACTCGTCCTCGAGAAAGGGAATCCTGGTCCCTCGACGGTGGCGGCGAGGGTTGCCGCTCGATAGCGCGTCCCTCCTCCTCCTGAGCCCGTGGTGGTGGAGCCGACCGCGAGGGGAAGCGGGAGGGGGCGAGGCCGTGGGCGAGGCCGGGGCAGAAGTCGTGGTGCTCGGGGAAGAGGAGGACGGGGCGGCGTGTCGGCTTCGCCCCCGCCAATGATGCCCTTCCCGATGGAAGGCCATGTTGGAGACCAGCACCGCGAGTTCTTCATCAGGCTGCGCCAGCCTCCGCGTCGCCGTCTTCGTCTTCCCGCCCCGTTTACTCGGGAGATGGAGCGTGACCCGCCCCAATCCCTCAGATTGCACATGAGGGGCTGTGGGAATGGGGGCACGCGGGTCGACGTCGACTTCCCGGCTCCTCGGGTCATGTACCTCCGTCGTGGATGGAAGACATTTGCTCGCATCCACAGCCTGACGGCAGGGCTCGTCCTCTACTTCAAATTAATGGAGGGCGGCCTGCTCTCCGTCAAGGTCTTCGGAGACTTCGGGACTCACCTGAAGTGCTGCGTGGAGAGCTCCTCCGACGGAGATTCCGGCGATGGAAGCTCTTCCTCAAGCGAAAGTGATGAGGAGGACGACGGGGCAAATGACGGGGACGAGTCCGACTAGGCGTCGGACGCCCCGCGCCTGGGCGGGTGCGGCAACAGCAGCATCTGCACCTGGCCGCTCCTCCGGCAGAGTTTTGCCGGGGGTGGGGCCAGCTCCTTGAACTTCTCGGGGCCGTCTCCTTGGGCGGCTGGCGTTGGGAGGTTGCGGAAGAGGAAGAGGGCGGGTAGCAAGGCCGTAAACTCGGAGTATGCGGGCACCGACGCCTTCATCGCGTATTGCCGGCCCTGCCGCCTCGTCTTGCAGCTCCTTTCCCGGCACCATCATCACCGGCCCACCCGTGGGCGGCCACCTGATACTCTCCAACGTATCTATAACTTTTGTAACATCCCAAAATTCTAAATTTTGGAATGTTATAATAAATAGATAGATTTGTTTGTTTGTTTGAATTGTTGTGTGATTGATTGAGTGAAATTTGAAACTTTTGAAAGTTAAATGAGAGGAATAAAAGGACTTTCCCAAACTTTCATTTTTGCTTTTCGATCTCCGTGAATTCAAATATTTTCATCACAAAACCCCGGAGAGAGGATAACATGACTTCTTCCATTTAAATGAAAAGCGGTGTTGAAAATATTTGAATTTCATTTGGAAATATTTTCTAATTCATAAACTTCATGCAACTCAGTGATTTTCACGAGTGAGGATAAAATGACTTCTTCAAAACATATGAAATATGAGTTGGGAGTTTCAAAGGATCAAATTCGAAGTCCTTTTGGAATTATTTTTCAATTTGGAGTTATTTGGATTTTATTCAAATTATTTTTCTCCAAAAATAAAATACATGGAAAATAGGGTAACATGATTCGCTACATCAGAAAATTGGAGATAAATAAATTTGAATTCATTTTGGTATTTTTAAAATGATTTTATTGGATTTTATTAGAGCTGAAGCACTCTTTATTTTATTTAAATTTGTGTGTATTTTATTTAATGCTATAATAATGTCCATGTTGTAGAAAATCTTTTTCTGCAAATTTTGGTATATTATATGCCTATATAAAAGTTTTAGTCATTTTGTTTTTTTTATTTTAGTTCTCTGAAAATTTTGTTTAAAAAAATCCATAGCGCCTTGGGCCAAAGGCCCAAGCCGCCACTGCCACCGGCCGCCACAAGGCCAACACCATCGCACGCACTAAGGGAAGCCAGGAGCACCGCTCCTTTTTCCTAATACTAGAGGATTTGATCCCGTTTGTTTATTCCGATTTGTTTCTAGATCTTTTCCTTTTGTTTCCTAATCCTAATCTATTTCTTGTCCCTACCCCAAGCAAACCCTCCCTCCCCACTATAAATACCCAAGCACCCCCTCCAACACATCAAACCAACACCTTTCCTCAGCAAAGACTTGGGAAGAATTCAAGAAGACTCTGACAAGATCTCGTCTTATCCGAAGCACCATGATACACCAAGAAATAAACCTTGTTCCTGCAAGATTTGCGAAGAAATAGGACACACCGGGAGGAACACAAGGATGGATGCCCTCATTGTGAGGAGAAACACCCGGTGAGGAATGCCCAACTAGTCGGTGACTTGTTTCTTGTGTGAAGGAACCACCCACTACCCGACTCGGTGTCACATTTACCCCATGGTGCAACAAACTATTCAGGAGCAGGAAGAAGGAATGAAAGAAGCCCTCGAGAAGTTATGAAAGAACCTGTGATGAAGGAATGTGTTGAAGACCACGATGGAGAAGGCCTCAACAGATTTTACTCCAATGCCTGCTATTCATGTGGAGAAGAAGGACATTTTCACAAGATTGCACCAAGGAAAGAAAAGAGTGTAGGATACTTCGGCGGAAGCAATAGAGTTTGATCCACGTGGAATAGAAGGTTTGATCGAACGAAGAAACCGGAAGAGAAAACAAACACACCCTCGTAACAACCCAATTTTCGCAAAGAGGGACAAGAGTCGTATTACCTATTTTGAATGTAAGGACGTCGGGCATTATGCCAATCATTTTCTTGAAAGGAAGCAAGGAACTCAAGGAGCAGGCACCATCTCCAAGAAGCCCAAAGACTTATCGAAAGTTATGTGTTTTCATTGCAAGGAAGCAGGACATTATGCTACTAAATGTTCCTACAAGAAGGAAGGTGGAGTTGAGTAGTTGGAATTTTGATATGGATAATAAGAGTGGTAGAAACCAATTTTTTTTCATGAGTACAATAAGTTGAGTTATGTAATGGGTGCTCGAGTTTGTAATGGATTCATGAAATCAATAAAGTTAAGGTGACATGTTTTCATATGTTTAATTGTATGAGTTGTTACTCTATGAACACGGATTTTGACCATTTTCGAGGATATGAGAAATATGGTCTATGGATGGATTTGTGAATTTCATTTTAGGGTGGTAGTACCCGTGAAGAAGACTAGACTAATGGATAAGAAAATATATATATTCCACGGACTGTAGTTCAAGGAAAAAAAGTTGGAGTTTTGCTTTTGATATGATGGTATGAAGAAGCAGTACTCTTTGGATTTAAAGGATGTGTAATATGGAACAAGAGAGTTACCCCAAGGATGCGTTAAAGCTGCACTAGTGTTGAAGTGGGCCATAACCCACAGGTGCCCAGGACCTGCCAAGAAGCAAGCACACTCTTTGTGAAGGAAAAACCTGGCGAAGTTGCGATTTTATCAACCGGCGATTCTATAGGAGTTTACGCAAAACCCGAGAATTGTTAAGGAGCGATAGATGTTTGTTTGGCCTGCAGAATTAAGGGATAAATCCGAACCCAGTTCGTGGACAAGAGAAATTCTGCAATGCTTGTGAGAATGACCGAGTGTTAGAATACGAGATTCGCTAAAACTTATACAGGGTAATGATCTGGGTGCGGAATGGATTGATCACCATACCGACTTACTCGTATCTTTCGCTCTTGCTATGTGGAATGGTAAATCTGAGAGACTTACCCATAGTAAAGTGACGACGCTCGTTGAAGCCTTGCTTAAGCCTTAGAATGGTATGATGATAAACCCATGTACATGGCAGTTGTTGCCAATCGTAGATTATACGGTGAGAATGAAGCCAAGGCCCTTTTCTGCAGAAACCATAAATCGTTGACCACCATGAGATACCGATATTTGTTTAGAATTGGCGCCGGACCGTCGACAATGAAGACCAGTCTGGAATAACCTTACCAAGATGAAAAGACAAAAGAATTGAGGAAAAGGTTATGCCACTACCGGAAGAGCTCAGAGAAAGAATTATCCTTAATATCTGAGAAGACCGACACTGCCAGCAATAAGGATAGAGTATCTGAGTTTTGATGGAACCGTAACAATGCTTCTAAGGGTGGTAGCACCCCAGACCCCAGAGACGATCGATGGATTTTGAAGACCCCAAACCTAACCCATTTCTTTCTAGCCTCTCCGAATCTCGAGGACGAGATTCATTTTAAGGGTGGTAGATTTGTAACATCCCAAAATTCTAAATTTTGGAATGTTATAATAAATAGATAGATTTGTTTGTTTGTTTGAATTGTTGTGTGATTGATTGAGTGAAATTTGAAACTTTTTGAAAGTTAAATGAGAGGGAATAAAAGGACTTTCCCAAACTTTCACTTTTGCTTTCTGATCTCCGTGAATTCAAATATTTTTCATCACAAAACCCTGGAGAGAGGATAACATGACTTCTTCCATTTAAATGAAAAAGGGGTGTTGAAAATATTTGAATTTCATTTGGAAATATTTTCTAATTCATAAACTTCATGCAACTCAGTGATTTTCATGAGCGAGGATAAAATGACTTCTTCAAAACATATGAAATATGAGTTGGGAGTTTCAAAGGATCAAATTCAAAGTCCTTTTGGAATTATTTTTCAATTTGGAGTTATTTGGATTTTATTCAAATTATTTTTCTCCAAAAATAAAATACATGGAAAATAGGGTAACATGATTCGCTACATCAGAAAATTGGAGATAAATAAATTTGAATTCATTTTGGTATTTTTAAAATGATTTTTATTGGATTTTATTAGAGCTGAAGCACTCTTTATTTTATTTAAATTTGTGTGTATTTTATTTAATGCTATAATAATGTCCATGTTGTAGAAAATCTTTTTCTGCAAATTTTGGTATATTATATGCCTATATAAAAGTTTTAGTCATTTTGTTTTTTTATTTTAGTTCTCTGAAAATTTTGTTTAAAAAAAATCCGCAGCGCCTTGGGCCAAAGGCCCAAGCCGCCACTTGCCACCGGCCGGCCACAAGGCCAACACCATCGCACGCACCAAGGGAAGCCAGGGAGCACCGCTCCTTTTTCCTAATACTAGTAGGATTTGATCCCGTTTCGTTTATTCCGATTTGTTTCTAGATCTTTTCCCTTTTGTTTCCTAATCCTAATCTATTTCTTGTCCCTACCCCAAGCAAACCCTCCTCCCCACTATAAATACCCAAGCACCCCCTCCAACACATCAAACCAACACCTCTCCTCTCCGCTCCTCTCCTCAAGAGCAGCAGCAGCAGCAACACCACCGCCGCCGCCAAGTGCCGCCCTTGCCTCGACCTCTCCTGAGGTTTATATGATCTCCTCTCCACCGTCCCGTGATCTCCTTTCCTCTAGGAGCAACCGCAACATCGGATCCGATCTTCTTCCCCAACTCCGACGACTACTCCGGTGAGATCCACGAAATCCCGTAATTCATTTTTTTTAAAAAATAGCAATCTTAGAAAATTCATATCTTTTAGAGTTTTTAGTATTTTTGAGTGATTCCAATTGCTATGTGTCACAAATTTGCTGAAGTTTCTGTTAGTGTCTCTGGATTTCAAATTTGAGTAGTTTAAATTTGAATTTGATAAATTTTGTTCAGATTTGTATTTTGGCCATAACTTGAGTTTAAAAATAGGTTTTTAATTAATTCTTTTTGCTCCTAGTCTCTAGGACCTTTGTTTATCCAGTAGTATTTAGTATTTTATTTCTAGGTTAATTTAAATTAGGTTTTAGCAAAACAGTATTGTTTTATTATTAGTTCTGTTTTAGCTTTTTCTTTATTGTTTTTATTAGTTTTAAATTATTTCCTTTTGTCACTTTTGACAAAATTAGTTGTGTTCTGTTAGACAACAGGAGAAAATTTATTTTATTTTAAAAATTTATTTTCCTTAGTTTTGTATGAAACCTTCTATAGGTCATAGTTAGAGTTTTATAAAAGCTTTTTATTTGTTTCTTTTTGCAAATAAAATTTTATGGAAAAAATACTTTCTGTTAAATTAGTTATTTTACATTTTATTTTCTGTTAATTTATTAGTTTAGTATTTTAATTGTTGTTAAGTTTTTACTTACGGCAAAACTATATTAGATGTTTGTAGCAAAGTCATAGATCTTCGTTAGTAGTTTTTCTTTGTAGTTTTATTTGAAGTTTCTTTTGATTTTGTTTGAGTTTTATTATCGATTTTCCTTGCTGTTTTGATTGTTATTTGAGTGCTAAAATTGTTTGCTAGGATGTTTGCTTATGTGAATGCTATGTTTGACTATATAGATTTTCAACGGAGTGACGATTAGTTCTACCAAGTCATTTTCTCGACAGCGTTGTTATCTTCATCAAGTATTACCGAGCAAGTTCACTTTGACCATGCTTTCATACCTATGTTTTATTGCATTTAGTGGCATCTTTGCAACCACCCTCCAGTAGTGATATTGAATTCTTGTAGTTGATTAGTATGCATGAGGTAGGAACCCATCACCCTGTTACCAAGCCCGGGACGTTATTTATTTTAATGCTACGCTATAGTAGACGGGGTTTGGTATGAGTGCTCGAGAATGGTGTGAAGAAGGAGGACTCTACGTCAATGACGACAACTCCATGATGGCATCTGCAAGGACTGCATTTTCAAGGCCTCAAGACTTCAAGACTCGAGACAAGAATTCAATACACACTACTGAGTGAAGGACGGTTGACGGGCACCCTGGAGAAACCAGTGGTTGGCCGGGATGCATGGAGAAGCGCCATGACATCTTGCGGAAAGCTTCACCCAGACTCAAAGAGACGGAAGAATACTTCATGCCCGGAAGCTTACCTGCAACCGCAACTCACTATGGGCTCGCTTGGTTGACCTTAGTTGTGACTCTGGCTGGGACGGTGCTAGCAGATGTAGAACTACAGAGGATTGGATGAGCACCGGACGGTGGTCGAGGAACTCTTCGAAGACCATGTTTGATCGTCTTGTTCTCAAACACCTGATGTGCGAGAACGTAAAAGAGGGATCGAATCTTGCGGGTAAAGTGTACAAACCTCTGCAGAGGGTTTAAACCTAATCGATTAGCCGTGTCCCCGATTACGGACAATTTGAGCATCTGGACTTGGATCTATCTGGAACTCTCAACACCGGATTGATAACTTAATTGTGGGCAACATATGATGATTTTGGGCTATGAGACATCGGTTGGCGGAACCATGTCATGATAGAAAACTCCATAGTACAGACTTCATTTATTCCTTTGATGTAGGGAAAATAAAATCAGCTTTTACGCAAACAAAACTCAGATACTGAGCCACAAAGCCAAATTGCATATAGTATAGTTTTACCATCTTTTATTCATGTTGTGATCTTGCGGTACATTCAATGTACTGACCTACACGGCTGCAACGTATCATGTTGCAGGATTTTCTTCGACGAGTGAGAGTTACGATCTGAGGTTACGGTCTACACTCAACTTGCCGATGGCGTTGATGGGACTCCACATCCGTTTGATTGTTTCCGCTGAGTATTATGAGGTATATATCATTTTACGTTATTTATACATGTGATTGCACTTTGATATATACATTGATGTCTTGTGTGCCAAAGATCTTGATCCGTGGATGGCACAGATACACAGAGGCTTGACCGTCTGAGGTCGGGTCGCTACAACTTTTGATTGCTCCATGCTACTTTATCTACTGTTTTGGACTATAGTGGGCTTTATTTTCCACTTTTATATTACTTTTGGGACTAACTTATTAACCGGAGGCCCAGACCAAAATTGCTGTTTTTTGCCTTTTTCGGTATTTCGAAGAAATAGAATATCAAACGGAGTCCAAACGGAATGAAACCTTTGGAAACGTGATTTTCTCACCGAACGTGATCCAGGAGACTTGGACCCTACGCCAAGGCATCAGAGAGGCGGTCACGAGGGTGGGGGGGGCGCCCCCCCTAGGGCGCGCCCCCCTGCCTCGTGGGCCCCTCGAAGCTCCACCGACGTACTCCTTCCTCCTATATATACCTACATACCCCCAAACGATCAGAACAGGAGCCAAAAACCTAATTCCACCGCCAGAAACTTCAGATCCACGAGATCCCATCTTGGGGCCTGTTAGGAGCTCACGGAGGGGGCATCTACCACGGAGGGCTTCTACATCAACACCATAGCCTCTTCGATGAAGTGTGAGTAGTTTACTTCAGACCTTTGGGTCCATAGCTAGTAGCTAGATGGCTTCTTCTCTCTTTTTGGATCTCAATACAATGTTCTCCCCCTCTCTCGTGGAGATCTATTCGATGTAATCTTCTTTTTGCGGTGTGTTTGTTGAGACCGATGAATTGTGGGTTTATGATCCAGCTTATCTATGAATAATATTTGAATCTTCTCTGAATTCTTTTATGTATGATTGAGTTACCTTTGCAAGTCTCTTCGAATTATCCGTTTGGTTTGGCCAACTAGATTGGTAGTTCTTGCAATGGGAGAAGAGCATGGCTTTGGGTTCAATCTTGCGGTGTCCTTACCCAGTGACAGAAAGGGTTGCAAGGCACGTATTGTATTGTTGCCATTGAGGATAACAAGATGGGGTATTTAACATATTGCATGAATTTATTCCTCTACATCATGTCATCTTGCTTAAGGTGTTACTCTGTTTTTAACTTAATACTCTAGATGCATGCTGGATAGCGGTCGATTAGTGGAGTAATAGTAGTAGATGCAGAATCGTTTCGGTCTACTTGTCTCGGACGTGATGCCTATATACATGATCATACACCTCATAACTATGCTCAATTCTGTCAATTGCTCAACAGTAATTTGTTCACCCACCATAGAATACTTATGCTCTTGAGAGAAGCCACTAGTGAAACCTATGGCCCCCGGGTCTATTCTCATCATATCAATCTCCATCACTTTTATACTTGCTTTGTTTTTACTTTGCTTTTTACTTATCACTTTGCATCTTTATACCAAAATACCAAAATATTATCTCTATCAGATCTCACTCTCGTAAGTGACCGTGAAGGATTGACAACCCCTAATCGCGTTGGTTGCGAGTAGCTATAGTTTTGTGCAGGTACGAGGGACTTGTGCGTGGCCTCCTACTGGATTGATACCTTGGTTCTCAAAAACTGAGGGAAATACTTACGCTATTGTGCTGCATCATCCTCTCCTCTTCGGGAAAACCAACGCAAGCTCAAGACGTAGCAAGAAGGATTTCTGGCGCCGTTGCCGGGGAGTCTACGCAAAAGTCAACATACCAAGTACCCATCACAATCCCTATCTCTCGCATTACATTATTTGCCATTTGCCTCTCGTTTTCCTCTCCCCCACTTCACCCTTGCCGTTTTATTCGCCCTCTCTTTCCCAATCTTCTCCTCCTCTTTTTCCCTTTGCCTTTTGTTTGCTCGTGTGTTAGTTTGCTTGTTTGTCGCGATGGCCCTACGTAAATTTGGTGATCTTCACCTTAAAAGGCTAGAGGAGATCGAAAACAATGTCAGGAAGTTTATGGTTTTGTAATTTGAGCATACTAATTTCTTTAGAAACGAGCTTAAGGAACAAAAGAGTTTTATGAGTTATATGAATAAAGAGCTCGATGATATGTCCAAAGAATTTGATGGTATAAGAGCCCAAATTGCTCGTCTTGAAAAGATGACCGCTGAAATTTCGGATATGCAAGCTACCTTAGTCAATAAGATGGCCGCTAAACCGAATTCCTATGAAAATCAAGATGAAGATCTAAAAGTTATTGATGTGTCCCCTATTAAATCTTTGTTTTGCAATATGAATCTTGATGAAACTTAATATGATCTTCCTTTACCTTGAAGGCGTTCTAAGAATTCGGAGTTTTTAGATCTTGATGATGAAATTGGTAAAAGTGGGATTGAAAGAAATAAAAATCTAGATGTTGCTAAACCCACTATATTGGATCTTAAGGAATTTAATTATGAAAATTGCTCTTTAATTGATTGTATTTCCTTGTTGCAAACCGTGCTAAATTCTCCTCATGCCTATAGTCAAAATAAGGCCTTTACCGAACACATTGTTGATGCCTTGATGCAATCTTATGAAGAAAAACTTGAGTTGAAAGTTTTTATCCCTAGGAAACTCTATGATGAGTGGGAACCTACTATCAAAATTAAAATTAAAGATCATGAGTTTAATGCTTTGTGTGATTTGGGTGCTAGTGTCTCTATTATCCCCAAAACTTTGTGTGATTTGCTAGATTTCCGTGATTTTGATTATTGCTCTCTATGCATCTTGCGGATTCCACTATTGAAAAGCCTATGTGAAGAATTAATGATGTTCTTATTGTTGCAAATAGGAATTATGTGCCCGTAGATTTTATCGTTCTTGATATAGATTGCAATCCTTCATGTCCTATTATTCTTCGTAGACCTTTCCTTAAAACGATTGGTGCAATTATTGATATGAAGGAAGGAAATATTAGATTCCAATTTCCATTAAAGAAAGGCATGGAACACTTCCCTAGAAAGAAAATTAAATTACCATATGAATCTATCATGAGATCCACTTATGGATTGCCTACCAAAGATGGCAATACCTAGATCTATACTCGCTTTTATGCCTAGCTAGGGGCGTTAAACGATAGCGCTTGTTGGGAGGCAACCCAATTTTATTTTTAGTTTTTTTGTTTTTGCTTCTGTTTAGGAATAAATAATCCATCTAGCCTCTGTTTAGATGTTTTTTTATCTTTTAATTAGTGTTTGTGCCAAGTTAAACCTATTGGATCTTCTTGGATGATAGTTATTTGATCTTGCTGTAATTTCCAGAAACTTTGTGCTCAGTGCCCGTATTGTTAAAAATCACCAGAACGTGATAAAATAATGATTCCAATTGCTTATGATCAATAAACAAATTTTCCAGGTCGTCTAATTTTGGTAGAATTTTTTGAGTTCCAGAAGTTTGCGTTAGTTACACATTACTACAGACTGTTCTGTCTTTGACAGATTCTGTTTTACGTGTGTTGTTTGCTTATTTTGATGAATCTATGGCTAGTAAACTAGTTTATAATACATAGAGAAGTTGGAATACAGTAGGTTTAACACCAATATAAATAAAGAATGAGTTCATTACAGTACCTTAAAGTAGTCTTTTGTTTTCTTTCTCTAATGGAGCTCACGAGATTTCTATTGAGTTTTGTGTTGTGAAGTTTTCTAGTTTTGGGTGAATTCTTTTGATGGATTATGGAACAAGGAGTGGCAAGAGCCTAAGCTTGGGGATGCCCATGGCACCCCCAAGATAATCCAAGGACACCAAAAATTCAAAGCTTGGGGATGCCCGGAAGGCATCCCTCTTTAAATCCACTTCCATCGGTAATTTACTTGGAGCTATATTTTATTCACCACATGATATGTGTTTTGCTTGGAGCGTCTTGTATTATTTGCGTCTTTGCTTGTTAGTTTACCACAATCATCCTTTCTGTACACACCTTTTGAGATAGCCATACATGAATTGAAATTTGATAGAATACTCTATGTGCTTCACTTATATCTTTTGAGCTTGATAGTTTTGCTCATGGTGCTTCACTTATATCTTTTGAGCGTGATAATTTTTGCTCTAGTGCTTCACTTAGATCCTTTAGAGCATGGTGGTGGATTTGTTTTAAAGAAACTTGATCTCTCATGCTTCACTTAGATTATTTTGAGAGTCGTTAATAGCATGGTAATTTGCTTAATGTTAATATACTTGGTATTCAAGATATGTGAAACTTTCTTTTGAGTGCATTGAATACTAAGATAAGTTTGATGCTTGATAATTGTTTTGAGATATGAAGATGATGATATTAGAGTCATGCTAGTTGAGTATTTGTGAATGTAAAGAATACTTGTGTTAAAGTTTGTGATTCCCGTAGCATGCACGTATGGTGAACCGTTATGTGATGAAATCGGAGCATGATTTATTTATTGATTGTCTTCCTAATGAGTGGCGGTCGGGGACGAGCGATGTCTTCTCCTACCAATCTATCCCCCTAGGAGCATGGGCGTAATACTTTGCTTTGATAAGTTCTAGATTTTTGCAATAACTATATGAGTTCTTTATGACCAATGTTGAGTCCATGGATTATACGCACTTTTTCCCATCCTTCCACCATTGCTATCCTCTCTAATACCGCGCACCTTTCGCCGGTATCATACACCCACCATATACCTTCCTCAAAACAGCCACCACACCTACCTATCATGGCATTTCCATAGCCATTCCGAGATATATTGCCATGCAACTTTCCACCGTTCCGTTTATTATGACACGCTCCATCATTGTCATATTGCTAGCATGATCATGTAGTTGACATCGTATTTGTGGCAAAGCCACCGTTCATAATTCTTTCATACATGTCACTCATGTTTCATTGCATATCGGTATATCACGGAGGCATTCATATAGAGTCATATTTTGTTCTAAGTATCGAGTTGTAATTGTTGAGTTGTAAGAAAAACAAAAGTGTGATGATCATCATAATTAGAGCGTTGTCCCAAGTGAGGAAAGGATGATGGAGACTATGATTCCCCCACAAGTTGGGATGAGACTCCGAACGACAAATAAAAAAAAGAGGCCATAAAAAAGAGAAAAGGCCCAAATAAAAAAATGAGAGAAAAAGAGAGAAGGGACAATGTTACTATCCTTTTACCACACTTGTGCTTCAAAGTAGCACCATGATCTTCATGATAGAGAGTCTCTCATTTTGTCACTTTCATATACTAGTGGGAATTTTTCATTATAGAACTTGGTTTGTATATTCCAATGATGGGCTTCCTCAAATGCCCTAGGTCTTCGTGAGCAAGTGAGTTGGATGCACACCCACTTAGTTTCTTTTGTTGAGCTTTCATATACTTATAGCTCTAGTGCATCCGTTGCATGGCAATCCCTACTCACTCACATTGATATCTATTGATGGGCATCTCCATAGCCCGTTGATACACCTAGTTAATGTGAGACTATCTTCCCTCTTTTTGTCTTCTCCACAACCACCATTCTATTCCACATATAGTGTTATATCCATGGCTCACGCTCATGTATTGCATGAAGATTGAAAAAGTTTTGAAAATGTTAAAGTATGAAACAAATGCTTGGCTTCTCATCGGGGTTGTGCGTGATTTAAATACTTTGTGTGGGGATGATGGAGCATAGCCAGACTATATGATGTTGTAGGGATAACTTTCCTTGGCCATGTTATTTTGAGAAGACATAATTGCTTTGTTAGTATGCTTGAAGTATTATTATTTTTATGTCAATATGAACTTTTGTCTTGAATCTTTCGGATCTGAATATTCATACCATGATTAAGAAGATTTACATTGGAATTATGCCAAAGTATCACTCCGCATCAAAAATTCTCTTTTTATAATTTACCTACTCGAGGACGAGCAGGAATTAAGCTTGGGGATGCCTGATACGTCTCCAACGTATCTATAATTTTTGATTGCTCCATGATACTTTATCTACTGTTTTGGACTATAATGGGCTTTATTTTCCACTTTTATATTACTTTTGGGACTAACCTATTAACCGGAGGCCCAGCCCAAAATTGTTGTTTTTTGCCTTTTTCAGTATTTTGAAGAAATAGAATATCAAACGGAGTCCAAACGCAATGAAACCATCGGAAACGTGATTTTCTCACCGAACGTGATCCAGAGACTTGGACCCTCGCCAAGGCATCGAGAGGCGGTCACGAGGTGGGGGCGCCCCCTAGGGCGCCCCTGCCTCGTGGGCCCTCAGCTCCACCGACGTACTCCTTCCTCCTATATATACCTCACGCCCCCAAGCGATCGAACAGGAGCCAAAACCTAATTCCACCGCCGAACTTCCTGTATCCACGAGATCCCATCTTGGGGCTTGTTAGGAGCTCATGGAGGGGCATCCACCACGGAGGGCTTCTACATCAACACCATAGCCTCTCCGATGAAGTGTGAGTAGTTTACTTCAAACCTTGGGTCCATAACTAGTAGCAAGATGGCTTCTTCTCTCTTTTGGATCTCAATACAATGTTCTCCCTCTCTCGTGGAGATCTATTCGATGTAATCTTCTTTTTTGCGGTGTGTTTGTTGAGACCGATGAATTGTGGGTTTATGATCCAGCTTATCTATGAATAATATTTGAATCTTCTCTGAATTCTTTTATGTATGATTGAGTTATCTTTGCAAGTCTCTTCGAATTATCCGTTTGGTTTGGCCAACTAGATTGGTAGTTCTTGCAATGGGAGAAGTTCATGGCTTTGGGTTCAATCTTGCGGTGTCCTTACCCAGTGACAGAAAGGGTTGCAAGGCACGTATTGTATTGTTGCCATCGAGGATAACAAGATGGGGTATTTAACATATTGCATGAATTTATTCCTCTACATCATGTCATCTTGCTTAAGGTGTTACTCTGTTTTTAACTTAATACTCTAGATGCATCTTTGGATAGCGGTCGATGAGTGGAGTAATAGTAGTAGATGCAGAATCGTTTGGTCTACTTGTCTCGGACGTGATTCCTATATACATGATCATACCTAGATAACCTCATAACTATGCTCAATTTCATCAATTGCTCAACAGTAATTTGTTCACCCACCGTAGAATACTTATGCTCTTGAGAGAAGCCACTAGTGAAACCTATGGCCCCGGTCTATTCTCATCATATCAATCTCCATCACTTTTATACTTGCTTCGTTTTTACTTTGCTTTTACTTTTCACTTTGCATCTGTATACCAAAAATACCAAAATATTATATCTATCAGATCTCACTCGTAAGTGATTTGTGAAGGATTGACAACCCCTAATCGTGTTGGTTGCGAGTAGCTATCGTTTTGTGCAGGTACGAGGGACTTGTGCGTGGCCTCCTACTAGATTGATACCTTGGTTCTCAAAAACTGAGGGAAATACTTACGCTACTGTGCTGCATCATCCTCTCCTCTTCGGGGAAAACCAACACAAGCTCAAGACGTAGCACCACCAAGGTGTTCTCTTGGTGCTTTCTGATGCTCGTAGCTCGCCTAGGCGCCCCTTTTGCCCTTTTGCCTCCTTGACCTGCCTCCTGAGGAGAGGGACAAGAAAGGGGATCACGGGTATCTTATCTCTTTCTTATCTGTAAGCCTTCGGGCCTTGTTGAATCCAAAGCTTGTAATCCCCCTTGTTCATGTTTTCCATTCCGTACGGACTGTACCTGTGTGGAATGCTTTTAATGAAAAAGGTATGTTTGCCGGGTTTTTCGTTCGTGGGTAGACCCCGCGACAAGGAGTGAATCCTTGTTACAATTTAAGATAAACGTTTTCACCCGGCAATAGGCCTTGCCGTCCCCCCACTTCGCGTGACCATTCTTGCGCCTTTGGCAGAGGCAGGGATGAAGCGGGCTTAGGCTCCTCGTTCTACTTCCTTGCCACCGCGACTACAACCAAATCTGGGCCCAGGAGATAATCCTTGGGTATAGAAAAGGGGAGCACGGTGGCCTAGAAATAAAACGAGGTTTAACATATCCCAGTTCCGATCCGAAATGCATGATAGAGGATAAAAGACTTATCTGGATCTGCAGCCCCCGGCAACCTTGTCTTGCCACGGTTGGATCCTTGTGCTTGCAGCCCCCGGCAACTCTGGTTTGCCAGGGTCAGGACGCCGGTCCATTTCCTTTCTTCCAAGTAGCTCAGCAGAAGTGCTCATGTGCCCTGCAAACCAAAGGAGGACAGAAAAGAAACAGATAGACGCGCACTCGACCTCTAGGATAGGGGTTAGTCGCCGCTAAGCACTATCAACCCTAACCAAGGAAGAGACTCGACCTAGCATGCATGCTATAACTTAGGGCGCCAGAGCTTCATTTATTTATGCTCAGGGTCTGCGCATGGCTTTGTACAAAGGGTTACATGCCTTGCCGGCAAAGCTTGTACAAAAGGTGGCTTGCCGGGAGGCCCGGCAAGCCACGCCTTACGGGTAAAACTTGCGAAGATGCTCGATGTTCCGGAGTTGCTCCTTTGGGACAGCATCTTGATCTCGAGCGGACTGCGTCGGGCCTGGTGACTCGCGATACCGATAAGGGCCTTCCCACTTTGGCGTCAACTTGTTGGAATTCTTGGCCAACTGAACGCGCCGAAGAACAAGGTCGCCTTCCTCAAAGCTTCGGGCATGAACCTTGCGGCTATGGTAGCGGCGCAAGGCTTGCTGGTAGCATGCTGCTCTCAGAGCCGCCCGAAGATGATCTTCCTCAAGGAGCATTGCGTCATCTTGCCGCAACTGCTCTTGCTCCAGCTCATCGTAAGTGAGCACTCGAGGTGACCCGTATATGAGTTCCATGTGGAGAACTGCCTCCGCCCATATACTAGGGCAAAGGGTGTCTGTCCGGTGGCTCGATTTGGCGTCGTCCTGATCGACCAAAGAACCGCTGGCAACTCATCAATCCAGCGCCTTCCACTCTTGTGCAGCTTGTCAAAGGTCTTCGTTCTCAGGCCTTGCAACACTTCAGCATTTGCCCTCTCCGCTTGGCCGTTGCTCCGTGGGTGTGCCACGGAAGCAACACAGACCTTGCTACCGAGGTCTTGAATGCATTGCATGAAGGTGTGGCTTGTGAACTGCGTGCCATTGTCAGTGATGACTCTGTTTGGCACACCAAAACAGCAGACCAGTCCCTTGAAAAACTTGACGGTGGTGGCGGTCACCTTTCTCATCGCTTCCACCTCGGCCACTTTGTGAACTTGTCGATCATAGCGTACAAGTACTCAAAGCCCCGACAGCAGGGGAAAGGGCCCGATATATCGAGCCCCAGGACCGAGAATGGCGGGAGAGAGGATTGTTTGAAGGGCTTGAGCTGGTTGATGAAGCTTCTTTGAATGGAAGCATCACGCTTCACACTTGGTTACTAGTGTCGTCGCATCACGGAGGCGGTGGGCCGAAGAAACCTTGCGGAGCGCCTTTACGGCAGGGCCCTCGACCCTATGTGGGCGCCACATATGCCTCCATGTATCTCTGCCAACAGCTCCAGTCCTTCCTCCCGGGGGATGCACTTCAATTTCACGCCGTTCGGCCTTCTCCTATATAGGACATCGTCGACAAACTGGTATAGGGCGGACCGGCAGGCTACTTTTTCCGCTTCCTCCTACTCCTCAGGAAATTCCCCTGTTTGGAGGTATTGGACAGTATGATGTGCCCATGCCGGAGCCTGGGGCTCGATGGCAAGGACCAAAGGCATTTCCTCAGCCATGGGCGCGGCTGTCTCCATGGACAGGGCTTGATGCCCTGCCGGAGCCAGTTGCCCTTTGGCCGGCTCAGCGTCCGCGGAAGCACCCTTGCCGGCAACCCCAAGGGGCTCGGTAGGAAAGTACTTGCCGGGAACTGACTTCCTCCTCTTGTTCTGCCCCGTTGATGGTTCAACGGATGGTTGAGTTAACCGGAGCAAAAAGGTACCTGGTTCCACAGGTAGCTTGAATGCAGCACGCTTTGACAGGTAATCGGCGATGTCGTTCTCCATTCGGGGGACGTGCTCCTCTTGGATACCGTCAAAGCGTTCCTCCAGCTTCCTCACCTCATCTACGTAAGCCTCCATCAATGGGCTCTGATAATCCTTGTTGACCTGCCTGACAACGAGCTGTGAGTCACCCCTGACGATGAGCTTCTTAACCCCGAGGTCTACCGCAATCCTGAGACCGGCAAGCAGCCCATCATACTCAGCAGTGTTGTTGGTGGACATCTCCTTGGGGAAGGGCATCTGGATCACATAATTGAGGTGCTCTCCGTTGGGTGCGACGAGTAGCACACCGGCACCGGCGCCTTGCAGCGAGAAAGCCCCATCAAAGTACATGATCCAGTTGCAGTCTGCTTCCTTGCCGGGGAGAGCGGTCTCCTGGATTTCTTCGTCAGGCGTTGAGGTCAATTCTGCAATGAACTCCGCCAAGACTCTGCTCTGGATTGTCGAGGTACTTTCAAACTTCAAACCGAAACTTGATAAATCCAAGGCCCATTCCACAATCCTTCCGGTTGCATCTGGGTTATGCAGTATCCGTTGCAATGGGAGGCGGGTGACGACAGTGATCTCGTGGGCTTGGAAGTAATGACGCAGCTTCCTCTAGGCCATAAGGAGGCCGAAGAGCAATTTCTGCACACCGGAGTACCTCGATCTAGCTCCCTGCAAGAGGGAGCTAACAAAGTAAACCGAGTGATGCATCATCTTCTTCTTCTGCACCACCTCACTCGACTGCGCGGGCACTGCCTCGGTGGCATCAGACTCTGCCGGGGGCCTCGCCTTGCCGGCACCAGGCCCTGCCGGGGGAATCTTTGGCTTGCCATCCGCACCGCCTCCTCGTCGACCTCCCTCTGTGCCGGTTCTGCCGCCGTCACCGCCTCCTTGTCTACCTCCCTCTGTGCCACCAGTGCAGCGCTGACCACTTGATTAAATCGCCGCCGGAATCTGATGTAGCGGCTCTTGTGGTTTAGGCGCAACCAGTATTGGCGTGGTGGAAAGGTATTTCTTCAGATCCTGCAATGTTGCCTTGGCTTCTAGGGTCCACTCCGTTGGCCCTGCCTTCTTCAAGATTTTGAAGAAAGGAAGGGCGCGCTCGGCGGACTTGGAGATGAATCAGCTCATGGTGGCGACGCAACCGGTGAGCCGACGCACATCCTTGATCCGCCTGGGCGCCTCAATCTGCTCAATATCCTTGATTTTGTCTGGGTTTGCCTCGATCCCGCGCTGCGACACAAAGAACCCGAGAAGCTTGCCGGACGGAACGCCGAAGACACACTTCTTAGGGTTCAGCTTGAGGTTGATCTTGCGCAGGTTGGCAAATGTCTCTTCCAGATCTTGGACAAGAGTTGCCCCGTCTTTGGTTTTGACCACTATGTCATCCATGTATGCCTCCATATTTCTATGGAGCTGAGGTTCAAAACCAATTTGGACTGCTCTTGCAAACGTCGAGCCAGCACTCTTCAACCCGAAAGGCATCCGCAAAAAGCAATACATACCACATGGGGTGATGAATGCTGTCTTCTCTTCATCTTCTCTTGTCATGAAGATTTGGTGGTAGCCCGAGTAGGCGTCGAGGAATGACAACAGATCACACCCGGCCGTGGAGTCAACAATCTGGTCGATGCGCGGCAACGGGAAGGGGTCCTTAGGACAAGCCTTATTGATATCTGTGTAGTCAATACACAGCCTCCACTTCCCATTTGCCTTGCGGACCACTACCAGATTGTCCAACCACGTCGGGTGGAGCACTCCTCTCACCAAACCTGCCGCTTCCAACTTCCTGATCTCATCTGTGATGAACTCCTGCCTCTCCAGAGCCTACTTTCCGACCTTCTTCTTGACGGGCCGCGCATGAGGACAGACAACTAGGTGGTGCTCAATCACCTCCCTGGGAACACCGGGGATGTCGGATGCTTGCCACGCAAACACATCGACATTCGCCCGCAGGAAGGTGACGAGCGTGCCTTCCTATTTGCTGTCGAGAGTGGAGCCTATGCTGAAGGCCCCTCCCGTGCCATCCTCCCTGATGGACACCTTCTTGGTCTACGGCGGCTCAGCTCTGGATATCTTGCTCTTGCCGGTAGAGTTCTCTGGCACGTCCTCGACGGTAGCGCAACACTCCGAGGAGGTGCATTTGTCGGAGTGGGTGCAAGAGGTCTTGCCGGGCTTCTTCTTCCCTCCCGGGCCTTCAGCGGCAGCAGCAAGTGCCTTGACGGCAGCTGCTGCAATAGCTTCCGGTAGAGTTGGTCGGCGCAAATCAGCGCGTCCTTCTTGTCGGAGGGGACGGAGATGATGGTCAACGGCCTGGGCATCTTTAGCATGTTGTAGGCGTAGTGTGATGCCGCCATGAACTTGGCTAGTGCCGGGCGGCCGAGGATCCCGTTGTAGGGCAAGGGGATCTCGGCCACGTCAAAGATGATCCTCTCCATCCTGTAGTTCAACTCTCCTCCAAACGTCACGGGCAGTGTGACCTTCCCCTTCGGCTGGCTCCTCCCCAGATTGACCCCTTGAAACGTGCCCGTTTCCTTGAGGTCTTTATCAGGAATTTGCAGCCTTTTGATCACGACGGGCGAGATTAAGTTCAGGCCGGCCACGCCGTCAACCAACATCTTGTTCACCTTGAGGTTGTGTATCGTTGGTGAGACCAACAATGGCAAACACCCGACCGCGGTCGTGCGGTCAGGGTGGTCCTCGGCGTCAAAGATGAGGCGTCTTTGGACCACGGTGGCCACGGCGTCGAGCAGCGGTTCCGCTGTTGTAATCTCACGCGCCCTTTGCTTGAGTGGCGGTGAGAAGTATGCAGCGTGGCGCCACCATCGGCCACATAGCCTCTGTAGTATACGGAACTCTTGCTCATCGGACTCGTCGTCCTCGTCGTGATCATTGTCTTCTTGTTTCTTATCACGGCCTCGGCGGCCTCTCTTCTTTGTTTGTCCTTGCGGCGGCCTCCTTGGCCGCCACGCTTTCTTGGATCCTCGGCACCATCCTGGTCCTTCTCCTTGTCCCGCCTCTCGTACTCAGCTTTTGCTTCTCGGCAAGCAACTTCGACTTCTCGGCAGTTCGGAGGTCGTGGCCCTTGGTGCGGTGGATCTTCTGATATTGCTTGCGGAGCTTCTGTCTTGTCGGTAGCCGCCAAGGCCCGGCAGGCGGCACACCTGGCAATCTCCTTGCCGGGGGCGTCTGCCTTGACCTTCTTGGCAGCGCCAGTGTCGTCAGATCCTTCAACGGCAAGCATGGCCTTGCCTTTGCATTTCCTGTTGCGACGCCGGCCCTTCTTCATCGTGGTGGCGGCGTCTTCGTCGGTAGAGTCGGTTTCCGCACCGGCGTCTTCACCGGGGTACTTCCTTCCCTCTTCAGCCCGGGCGCACTTATCGGCCAGAACGTAGAGCTCGGCCACATCCTTAACCTTGGTCACCGCCAGCTCTTCGCGCATCTTGCGGTTGCGCACGTTCTGATGGAACGCGCTGATTACAGCGGCGGGATGAACGTCGGGGATGTTGTATTGCACCTGGCTGAATCTGTGGATGTATTTGCGCAGGTTTTCCCCTTCCTTCTGGGGAATGATATGCAGATCACTGGCCTGGCCATGAGCTTGGTCGCATCTTGTGAAGGCGCCAACGAACTCATGGCACAGATCCGACCAAGAAGAAATGGAATCCATGGCAAGTGCATCAACCAAGACATAACATCGATGAGGAGTCACGGACTAGGGGTGTCCGGATAGCGAACTATCATGTTCACCGGACTCCCGGACTATGAAGATACAAGATTGAAGACTTCGTCACGTGTCCGGATGGGACTTTCCTTGGCGTGGAAGGCAAGCTTGGCGTCTGGATATGTAGATCTCCTACCATTGTAACCGACTACTGTGTAACCCTAACCCTATTCGGTGTCTATATAAACCGAAGGGTTTTAGTCCGTAGGACAGAACAACAATCATACCATAGGCTAGCTTCTAGGGTTTAGCCTCTCTGATCTCGTGGTAGATCTACTCTTGTACTACCCATATCATCAATATTAATCAAGTAGTAGTAGGGTATTACCTCCATCGAGAGGGTCCGAACCTGGGTAAAAACATTGTGTCCCTTGTCTCCTGTTACCATCCGCCTAGACGCACGATTCGGGACCCCTTCCGAGATCCGCGGTTTTAACACCGACATTGGTGCTTTCATTGAGAGTTCCTCGTATGCGTCACCGATAGGCCCGATGGCTCCTTCGATCATCAACAACGGCGCAGTCCGGTGAGACTTTTCTCCCGGACAGATCTTCGTATTCAGCGGCTTTGCACTCTGGGCCAATTAAGCAGGCCATCTGGAGCAGATCGAAGCTTCGCCCTGGCCATCAGGTCAGATTTGGAAGCTTGAACTATCGGCCGATGTCGCGAAGACTTGATCTTGACGGATTCGAGCCACTGCCAGCAGCGCCGCCTTTGTCTTGATGGGTGCGATCTAGCTCTGCCGCCGAATAGTGCCACGAGGCCGCATCGGTGCCGCTCCGACCCTTAACCGGGCGGTTCCCCAATCGAGGGCGAGTGGTTGGACACCGCCTCGGGGCTACAATCTCAACAGCGATTGAGCGAACTCCATCCTGTCGCTGCGAAGCCGTGACTCCAAGGTGCGGACTCCTCTCCGGACTCGAACCCACCGTGCCCCGCCAATCGAATCCGATTGGGCGCGGTCATGGAGTTCACCGCCGCGGACATCTTTAGCACTCGCCCTTCGCGACATCCTGAATTCACTAAAGTCTCTCTCTTTATCCGAGAGCGCTGGCGGACTACGGTCGGGAAGGTTGGGATGTGGACGATGAAGAAATTCAACGCCCACCACCACCCACTTTGTAGCCCTTGTCGGCGATTTAACCGACATGCTCGACTTGACTCGAAGACATCGGCGGTATGGGCGGCGATGATGGAGACAACCAGAACCAGCGCCTACGAGGCCGCTGGAAGGCCACCTCTTCATCGACATATACATGGTGGACATCCCAAAAGATGGGAGCGGCGATGGAACAGCGGAGGATGACCCCTCAAGAAACAGCCCAAGCGCCCGATGTCGTGGCGCCGCTCTAAATCTCGCCACAGCAAAAACAATGATTCCGGCACGGGAGACAATAACACCCGAGCAGTGCGAAGATAACCCCCTCGGCAGGACTCGGCGCGGGAGGAGGGAGAAGCAAGTCCGCCACGACGGTCGGGCGAAAAAAAGGTAGAGGGCGATAATTATCGCCTCCCTCGAAGGCAGGGCAAGCCTCGGCGACGGCGAATTTGTCGTGCACGAGGATCCGCCGAGCAGAGGCGTTTCAAGCGCAGGCTTATGGCCATGGCAAGCAGCCTCAAGAAAAAGCAGCAACAACTTAGAGCTGACCAAGACACATTGGCGACGGATGGTGAAGTCCTTGCGGCGAAGAGTATGAACTCGAGCGCCCTCAAAAGCTACCCCAAGCGCAGGCCGTTGCCTCGATTAGAGGAGGAAGCACCCAAGTCACCAGCGCCGACGACATGGCAGACCGGCACCCGTGGCTGCTGACGGAGAAGCCTCTCGGCCCTCCGCTCAAGCCACGCCCGGCGCGCTCAAAAAGTACCAAGGCGGGAAAATGCGCCGGACTTGCGAGATATATTGGAGGATAAGGCAAAGCGTACAAGATCGATCTACGGATCGCGTGGGCGCCCCACAACATGGGATGATTACCGTCACACCGGATACAGCACACCTGGCCGGGCCGAACACAATAGACAAAGCTCATATGAGCTACGTCGTGATATATTATCTGAGCGCCGCACCCACTATGCTTCACAGATGAAGTAATGGATCATCAAATCCCGAGGGCTTCAAACCCGTAAACATCGAATCATACGATGGTACCACAGATCCTGATGCGGATCAAGGACTATCTCCTCCATATCCACATGGCTGCGGTGATGATCTACATGCCATCAAATACCTCCCTCAAGCTTAAAGGACCAGCTCGGCATTGGCTCAACAGCTTTCCGGCAGAGTCAATCGGTTGTTGGGAGGACACTGGAAGCCGCATTCCTTGATAACTTCCGGGGCACATATATGCGACCACCGGGCGCCGATGACCTTAGCCATATAATTCAGCAGCCCGGAGAATCGGCGGAACAATTACGGGCGCGGTTCCTAACAAAGAAAAAATCAGATCGTCATTGTCCGGATGGAAGGCACTAGCAGCCTTCAAACACAACATCCATGACGGTGGCTAGCCCGGCACCTAGGACGGGAAAAGCGAAATCCATGGCAGCCCTTACCACACTCATGACCCGCTTTTGCGCGGGAGAGGACAACTGGCTAGCTCGAAGCAACAACTTGGCCAAACACCACGGTAGTCCGGATACCAAGGACAGCAATGGTAGGTCGCGTCGCAACAAGCATAAGCGCCGTATAGCGGTGATAATGCTGAAGATCTGATAGTAAATGCGATTCAGAGGCTCTAAACCCGGTCGTGGAAGAAGCCATTCAAAAGAAATACCGGGGCCCATCAACTTGGACCGAATACTCGATCGCTTGTGCGGATACATGGCACCCCGAAAAACCAGCCAACCACACCAAGGGATTGTTGGGTGTTCAAACAAGCGAGCAAGCTAATCGCTGAAAACAACGACAAGGGGCTGCATAGCGATGGCGAGGAAGAGCCCGGCTGCCGAACAATAGAGGACGGAAGGGCTTTCCCACACAAGTGCGGACGGTGAACATGATATCGCAACCCACATACCCAAAGAGAGCGGAAGCATGCGCTAAAGGGGCGTATCTGCGATGGAGCCAATCGCCGAAGTTCAACCCATGGTGCGCTGCCCGATCACCTTCGATCGAAGGACCACCCCACTAGCATCCGTCACGGCGGTTTCGCCGCATTGGTTCTTGACCCAATTATTGGCGGATTTCACCTCACCGAGTCACGATGGGCCGGCGGTAGCAACTGAACCTGCTTTATCGGGATCTGATGTGCAAAATGGGCATAGACCCTCAAGTTAAACCCACAAAGACAAACTTTAAAGGCGTCATACTAGGTGTAGAGGCCAATTATGCGAGCTCGATTACACTCAAAGTGGTTTCGGATCCCGGATAACTTCGAAGCGAAGAGTTAATCTTGACATAGTCCCGTTCATGGCGGCTATCACGCCTTTGCTCGGACAAACAGCATTCGCAAAATTCAATGCGGTGCCGCACTACGCATACCTCAAGTTAAAGATGCCAAGCCCTCGAGGTGTAATCACGGTCAATGGAAACACCGAACGCTCTCTCCGAACAGAGGAGCATACGGCCGCCCTTGCGGCAGAAGTGCAGAATAGCCTCTTAAGGCAATTCTCCAGTCCGGCCAATAAACAATCGGACACTGTCAAGCGCGCCCGGAGTAACCTACAACAAGACCGCCTGGCACGATCCGAGCACGCGTAGAAATCCGGCCCCAACCCTAGCCCTCGCGAAGTTGCGAAGCCAGTACTAGGCGTACATAACTACGCTCTGGAGATACCATGGGCATAAGAGGAGGGGCACGACCACGGCACGCCCAGAATGCGGCTCAACCGCACCAGGGGCTCCCGATTGTGTCATTCTTCTCCTTTTTTCTTTTTTATTACTTTCAGGACTCTGTTCTCCAGACGCCCTGTCCGGCATTCTCGCCGAACTCACGATGCAACAGCCAGGGAAGCAGAAAACTGCGTCGAGTGTCCAGGTGGTCTCTACTTCGAGCATTATACATGTTTTACATACCATCCCGCAGCTTACCCCTGGAGGGGGACATGTTAAATAGTCCCATCCCTTGCTTATCGCACTATTTGTATCGTTCTACTTTCATTGCAGTCCCTTTTTGAATAAACAATACATAGCCTTTGCCTATTATTGCACTCCTTTATTTATTTATATTTTCATGACATGTCGCACCCGTACACTTTGGTACGGCCAATACACCAGGGGCTTAAGTTCCCCAGAATATGGTGTTAGAAGTCCGAACACTTTCACAAGTGCAGCACCCCGAACTTATAGCATTACATGCATCGGCTCCGAATCATGTCTTGGGTCAATAGTTGGGTTTGCCCGGCTCCCATGTTTTGGTACCTTACGTGCCGTTATATCGGCTAAGGTAGCGCTGGGAGAACCACTGCGATTGTGCCCGGTTGAGCTGGGTTGAGCACCTCGGTGGAAAGCTAAAACTGACCCGTCATGATAGAGGCGAGAGCGATCGCTGTTCGAGAGGTTCTTAGGGTCCCTAAAGACTTATGCCGCTTAGGCGAGGAGTCGGCATTGTCGGCCAAGGCATGGATAGCGCCCGAACTCGGTCTTCGAATACTAGGGGCTTCGCCAAAATTTAAAATTAAAAATTCTATGGCTAAGTGAGAGTGTTCAAGCATTATAAGTCCGGTTGCCTTGTTACGTTGCGTTGGCGCCTCCTCGATGGACCCCAAGAATGTGAACAAGAGCGCTCAAGTTTATCCCGAACACCCGACACTTTCGTGGCATGGGGCTGAAATAACGACTTGCCATCTCTTAATTTTGATAAGCGGCCGCACAAAAGGTAATATTTTAAATTAACAAGCGTTGCTTAGCGCATATGAACAAGTTTTCAGCGCACGGGATAACAAATCGAGTCTATTCAAAATTAAATCTTTGGAGCACTCATCCGCTATCTGGCGAGCACCCTTGGGGCGCCCTCATAATACATTTGGCGATGCGATGCTCCTTGCCCCGGTGGCCCGTCCGTCACAAGCTTCTCCCCATCCAGCTTGCCCCAATGCACTTTAGCACGGCAAGGCCCAGCGGGCACCTTCAATGCAGAGCGGAGCGCTTGATGACTTCAATCCATGGACGGCGACCACCGGCCGCCGCACCAGCCCAAAGTAGCTCGAGGCATGGCTTCCAATGGCCACAGCCGAACTATAAGGCCCTTCATGGCCTGTTCGGCGACCTTGTGAGCTCGACCAGCTGCTTCAGCTGGTGGCAAAGAACACCGGATGTCCGGCCTCGACATCTGAGACCAGAATACCTTCTCCGTCGAGCTCCCCTCACAGGCACGGTAGAATCGGCAGCATCGGGCGCACTATGAGGCAAATCTGCGAATGCTCTGGAGAGCTCGAATCCGGGTAAGTAATAGGTAATTGACTTTTACATTCTTGCTTTGCATAAAGAATGCCTTACCGCCGCTATCTTCTTTAATGATTGAATTTCTTGGAGGGCTTTTTGGGCTTGGCCTTAGCGGCTTTGGCACTCTCAAGAGCAGGCGAGCTCGGACTCTCAGTCTTTGAGTCACCTCCAAACTCTCATGTTTTCCACGAGCACGGAGCTCTTGCCGCACCTCTGCCACCGCTCCTCCTTCTTTTCTCGCTCGGTCGCTCCACGGCCGCTTTGCTTTCGACGCGAGACCGCTTCCTTGAGGTCGCCACCTCGTTCGTGGCCCCTACAATACCACGTTATTCTGTCATTTTTGCAACGAATCCTTTCTATAAGGTATTTATTTAATAAGGTATTACTTACCTTCCTTGTCCTCGAGCTGCTTCTTGGCTTGGCGAGCTCGTTCTCGGACCGCTCGAGGCTCTCCTTCAATGCATTGACCTCCATGATCGGTCTGGCAGCGGTCAGCAGGGCAGCCTGCATTCCCATATTGACATAATTATGTTAGACTCCTGCGTATATCTTTTAGATCCTCAGTCGGCTTTTCTTTCCGAACACCGAACTAAGCATCGAGGCTCTGTCTATGCGGTAATATTTTTACATATTCTAAACTTACCTCAAAGCACATTAGAAGGCTGGTGCAGGCTTGATCAGCCCGCTCTTGGCGGACTGAACTTTGGAACACCGCACTCATGATAGTGCGATGCTCCTCGTCGATGGGCGCCGTTAAGCGCCTCAACAAGCTATCCGGTGCCTCGGTTGGGCGGAGGTCACCGGTGTCGCGATCTTGCCCTTCTTACGAAGGGGCCGCTGCCGACCTTGAACCATTGCTGGTTCGACGCGAGTCGACACGATGCGGACTTAGAGCCCTCTGGGGTTTTGCCCCCTGTGCGCCCGGTGTCCGGGAGGTCGCGTTGCGGCGCCTCCAGGACGACCTCCTCCTGGTTGGGCCCCTTTTGGGACTCCACCGCGGTGTCATCTGCGTCACGAGGAGAGGAGGCGGTCGGAAGTGAAGTGCTATTCACATATGACATATTCAGGGAGCCGCTCGACGAAGTGGCAAGATCGTCCCTGGGCGGGTTACATGGTTATATTCGGCGTTAGAAGACACTATGCGGCAAATGAAAATCCATGAGTTATTCTGGAATCTGAACACTTACGATCTCGCCAGGGGGTTGGCCCTTGTTGGCCACTCCTCCTCGTCGCTGTCGGTGTTGGCGGAGAAGTCCGGAGGAAGGGTCCTTCCCTTCATCGACCCTCCGGCCTCCCCAGTTAGGGCGGCCTTCGTTTTCTTCTCTCCCCTCGCTGGGGGAGAAGCTTCTTCTTCCTCCTCCTCTTCCTCGGAGGAGGATTCCGCCTCAGGGTGGTCAGGCGATGAGCCCAGCGGCACTGGCGTCGGGAGCTCTTCGAGTCCCGTGGCCTCCTTCTTGGCCTTCTTCTCCGGCACCACGTGAGGTGCGGAACCACAACCCCTCGGTCGGGCGTCGGCTGGTCTTCAGCAAAGGCCGGACGGTTAATCTGTCCGGATTTCACTAAGCCGATCTGTCAAAGGTTAGGGAGTTTTAGATCCGCATAAAGTCAAACTATGAAAAAGAGTCCCATAAAGGGCAAAATAACTCACCTCGTTGGCTGGGCGCTGCGAGCTGAATCCGCGATCTTGATGGCGGATGTAGAACCTCGGCGCCCTTGAACAACACCTTCCGGGCATCTTAAATGCGTAGTGTCGAAGAGCCTTTTCAGAGTTGGGTGTTGTGCCGGATCGAACTCCCACAATTTGAAGGCCCGTTGTTGGCATGGGAGAATCCGACGGATGAGCATCACCTGGATTATGTCGACAAGCCCGAGATTCTTGTCCACCAGGTTCCGGACGCATGTTTGGAGTCCGAATAGCTCATCCGAACCCCCCACATCTGGCCCGTCTCTTTCCATGACGTGAGCCGTGTGGGGAAGCCAGATCGGAATTCGGGGCCGCCGCCCATTGAGAGTCGTGCGGCTCGTTGATGTAGACCCACCCCGATTGTCACCCATTTACGGTCTCCACAAAGGATCCCTCGAGCCATAGGACTTTGGCCATCTTGCCAACCATGGCGCCTCTGCACTCCGCTTGGCGGCCGCCCACTACCTTCGGCCGGGCATTGAAGATCTTCAGGCATAAGCCGAAGTGGGGCTGGATCTTGAGAGGAAGGCCTCGCTACTGACGATAAGCGCCGAGATGTTGAGGATGAAATTCGGGGCCAGATCATGGAAATCTAGGCCGTAGTAGAACATGAGCCCCCGGACAAATGGGTGGAGTGGAAACCCTAGTCCACGGAGGAAGTGGGGGAGGAACACCACCCTCTCATGGGGCCTGGGGGTGGGGATGAGCTGCCCCTTGTCGGGCAGCCGATGTGCGATGTCGTCGGATAGGTATCCGGCCTTCCGCAGCTTTTTTACTTGGCCCTCAGTTACGGAGGAGACCATCCACCTGCCTCCCGCTCCGGACATGGTTGGAGAAGGTTGAGGCGGAATGTGCGGACTTGGGCGCTGGAGCTCGAGTGCGCGAAAATGGATGAGCAAAGGAGGAAGAAGGCGTGGGTGAAAGGTGGATCCTTATCCCTTATATGGATGAAGACGAAGCTATCGTCCCCACCAACTGATAAAACTCGCTTATCTCTCAAGCGCCGCAATCAATGGCGCGGTTGGGTTACCCACGTCCGTATTAATGAGAATCCCGGAATAAGGGGGCACAATCTACGCTTTGATAAGACGTGCCAAGGAAACCGCCTCGCTGAACGAGCTGAGCTGGAACAGTAAAAACGATACGTATAAAGGCCTGGCCGTGGTGTGATGTCACGCCGCAGAATACGTCAGTAGATCTGTGCAAAAAGTTATTCTCTCTACGGTGGTATGTGGAACTTGTTTTTGTAGAGCTGGACACTATCCTGGTGTTCAAAACCTTCTATGAAGTATTCGGAGGAGGAACCTGCCTTGCAATGCCGAAGACAATATGCACGCCGGACTCGTCGCATTGAAGCCTGGTTCAGGGGCTACTGAGAGAGTCCTGGACTAGGGGGTGTCCGGATAGCCGAACTATCATCTTTGGCCGGACTCCCAGACTATGAAGATACAAGATTGAAGACTTCGTCCCGTGTATGGATGGGACTTTCCTTGGCGTGGAAGGCAAGCTTGGCGATACGGATATGTAGATCTCCTACCATTGTAACCGACTCTGTGTAACCCTAACCTTATTCGGTGTCTATATAAACCGAAGGGTTTTAGTCCGTGGGGCAGAACAACAATCATACCATAGGCTAGCTTCTAGGGTTTAGCCTCTACGATCTCGTGGTAGATCTACTCTTGTACTACCCATATCATCAATATTAATCAAGCAGGGTAAGGTATTACCTCCATCGAGAGGGCCGAACACTGGGTAAAAACATCGTGTCCCTTGTCTCCTGTTACCATCCGCCTAGATGCAGTTGGGACCCCTACGAGAGATCCGCGGTTTGACACGACAATTGAAGCTTCAGTGCAGCGGGGAAATAATTGGGCGCCGTTAAGCGCCTCCAACAAGCTATCCGGTGCCTCGGTTGGGCCGGAGTCACGGTGTCGCAGATCTTGCCCTTCTTCTGAAGGGCGCTGCCGCCGCATTGGAACCATTGCTGGTTCGGCGCGAATCAACGCAGTGCGGACTTAGAGCCCTCGGGGTTTGCCCCTGTCGCCCGGTGTCCGGGAGGTCGCGTTCTGGCGCCTCGGGGCGACCTCCTCTGGTTGGGCCCTTTGGGACTCCACAGCGGTGTCATCTGCGTCACGAGGAGAGGAGGCGGTCGGAAGTGAAGTGCTATTCACATATGACATATTGAGGGCAGCTCGGCGAAGTGGCAAGATCGTCCTGGGCGGGTTACATGGTTATATTGGCGTTAGAAGACACTATGTGGCAAATGAAAATCCATGAGTTATTCGGAATCTGAACACTTACGATCTCGCGAGAGGTTGGCCCTTGTTGGCCCTCCTCCTCATCATTGTCGGTGTTGGCGGAGAAGTCCGGAGGAAGGTCCTTCCTTCATCGACCCTCGGCCTCCCGATTAGGCGGCCTTCCTTTTCTTCTCTCCCTCATTTGGGGAGAAGCTTCTTCTTCCTCCTCCTCTTCCTCGGAGGAGGATTCCGCCTCGAGGTGGTCAGCGATGAGCCAGCGGCACTGGCGTCGGGAGCTCTTCGAGTCCCGTGGCCTCCTTCTTGGCCTTCTTCTCGGCACCACGTGAGGTGCGGAACCAGCAACCCCTCGGTCAGGCGTCCGTGGGTCTTCGGCAAAGGGCAGACGGTTAATCTGTCGGTTTCTCAACCAGTCTGTCAAAGGTTAGGGAGTTTTAGATCCGCATAAAGTCAAACTATGAAAAAGAGTCCCATAAAGGGCAAAATAACTCACCTCGTTGGCTGGGCGCTGCGAGCTGAATCCGCGATCTTGATGGCGGATGTAGAACCTCGGCGCCCTTGAACAGCACCTTCGGGCATCTTAAATGCGTAGTGTCGAAGAGCCTTTTCGAGTTGGGTGTTGTGCGGATCGAACTCCACAATTTGAAGGCCCGTTGTTGGCGTGGGAGAATCCGACGGATGAGCATCACTGGATTACGTCGACAAGCCGAGATTCTTGTCCACCGGTTCGGACGCATGTTTGGAGTCGAATAGCTCATCGAACCCCCACATCGGCCCGTCTCTTTCCATAGCGTGAGCCGTGTGGGGAAGCAGATCGGAATTGGGGCCGCCGCCCATTGAGAGTCGTCGGCTCGTTGATGTAGAACCACCCGATTGTCACCTTTACGGTCTCCACAAAGGATCCCTCGAGCCATAGGACTTTGGCCATCTTGCCAACCATGGCGCCTCTGCACTCCGCTTGGCGGCCGCCCACTACCCGGCCGAGCATTGAAGATCTTGAGGCATAAGCGAAGTGGGGCTGGATCTGAAGGAAGGCCTCGCCTACGACGATAAGCGCCGAGATGTTGAGGATGAAATTGGGGCGGATCATGGAAATCTAGGCCGTAGTAGAACATGAGCCCCGGACAAATGGGTGGAGTGGAAACCCTAGTCCACGGAGGAAGTGGGGAGAACACCACCCTCTCATGGGGCACAGGGGTGGGGATGAGCTGCCCCTTGTCGGGCAGCCGATGTGCGATGTCGTCGGATAGGTATCCGGCCTTCGCAGCTTTTTACTTGGCTCTCGATTCTGGAGGAGACCATCCACCGCCTCCCGCTCGGACATGGTTGCGAGAAGGTTGAGGCGGAATGTGCGGACTTAGGCGCTGGAGCTCGAGTGCGAAAATGGATGAGCAAAGGAGGAAGAAGGCGTGGGTGAAAAGGTGGATCCTTATCCCTTATATGGACGAGACGAAGCTATCGTCCCCACCAGCTGATAAAACTTCGCTTATCTCTCAAGCGCCGCAATCAATGGCGCGGTTGGGTTACCACGTCCGTATTAATGAGAATCCCGGAATAAGGGGGCACAATCTACGCTTTGATAAGACGTGCCAAGGAAACCGCCTCGCTGAACGAGCTGAGCTGGAACAGTAAAAACGATACATATAAAGGCCTGGCCGTGGTGTGATGTCACGCCGCGAGAATCGTCGGCAGATCTGTGCAAAAGTTATTCTCTCTACGGTGGTATGTGGAACTTGTTTTTGTAGAGCTGGACACTATCCGGTGTTCAAAACCTTCTATGAAGTATTCGGAGGGAACCTGCCTTGCAATGCGAAGACAATATGCCGCCGGACTCGTCGCATTGAAGCCTGGTTCGAGAGACTCTTGAGGGAGTCTGGACTAGGGGTGTCCGGATAGCGAACTATCATCTTGGCGGACTCCCGGACTATGAAGATACAAGATTGAAGACTTCGTCCGTGTACGGATGGGACTTTCCTTGGCGTGGAAGGCAAGCTTGGCGTCTGGATATGTAGATCTCCTACCATTGTAACCGACTCTGTGTAACCCTAACCTTATTCGGTGTCTATATAAACCGAAGGGTTTTAGTCCGTGAGACAGAACAACAATCATACCATAGGCTAGCTTCTAGGGTTTAGCCTCTCGATCTCGTGGTAGATCTACTCTTGTACTACCCATATCATCAATATTAATCAAGCAGGAGTAGGGTATTACCTCCATCGAGAGGGCCCGAACCTGGGTAAAAACATCGTGTCCCTTGTCTCCTGTTACCATCCGCCTAGATGCACAGTTCGGGACCCCCTACCAGAGATCCGCCGGTTTTGACACCGACAATTAGGCTTCAGTGCCAGCGGGAAATAATTGGCAAGCACCTTGTCGTCGCGAGCTCCAGCAACCTACATCGCGATGGTGTAGATGTTGAGGAACTCGGACGGATGGGTCTTGCCAGTGTACTTCTCACTGATGTCGGGCTTGAACTGCGGTGGGATGGCCACTGGAACTGCCGCAGCTCACGGGTGAAGGCCGAGCAGCCCACCTCGTAAGGTAGGCCGCCGGAGCCCCCCGATGCCGGGTGGTCCATAGCGGGTCCCGCCCACTTGTCCGACTGGTGGCGCGTTTCGTGCCGGCGCTTGATGGTGGTCCGAGCGTATTCGTGAGCTCGTTCCCGAAGAACCTGGCGCTGGTCGCGGAGGGTCCGCGGGTCGGACGATGCTATGGAGATGTTATCTGGCGTCGTCACGGCGGGCGGCGCCCGCGGCGGTGGCGAGGAGGAGAGTGCACCATGGCGCGGCTCCCCGGTCTGCCGGCGCCAGCATGTGGTGGCTCGGTGGAGCGCCAACCCGAGGGCCCCGCCAGCCGCGGGTCGTCTTTGTTGGCGATGGCGACGAGGCTCCGGATGGTGGCCCTTCACTCATCGAGCTTCTGCGGCGGGAGGAAGTCGAGAGCAGCTCTTGTAGCATAAAGCTTCTATTTGGCGTGGGCGGTGGCGGCGAGCTGCGTGGATCGCGGGCGCCGACTTCTAACCACGTTAGAAGGAGCTCCGTTACGATCCAGCGGCTGCGTGCCATTTTCACCAGCACTTCGGCGAGCATGTTGAACTCCTTCTTCCCGTGGACGACGCACAGGGCTCTTCCCACGGCGGTGCCCAGGGTCACCGCGTGGTGACGCTGCTCGTCGCGCACACCATGGGAAGAGCGCGCAGTGGTCGCCGGTGTGGGCGTCTTGGAGGTCCTTTGCACCGCCGGGGTAACTGCGACACCTGGAGGGCCCCGCGCGCTGCGAAGTGGCAGCTCCGTCTTTGGATCTGGCGGCGTCGCGGCGGTCGTCGAGCGTCTGACAGCGCCGCTTCGCCGAGCTCGACTGCTAGGGTGATGCTGGTGCTCGCGGACCGCGGCCCGGGTCCTGGCCGCGACCGGTCCGCTGCTCGCCCGTAGTGGTACGGGCCGTTCGGCCCCCGACGAGCCGATCGCCATGTCCGTCTTCTTCTTGGGAGCCATGGCGATGAAGAAACGCTAGGCTAGCTACTAGACCAGATTCTCACAATTGCGCTCCCCCTACCTCGCACGCCAAAGATGTCGGTGTGGAACGACACATATGGGATCACAAGAATCCCTACTATGGTTGCCGGGGCACGGGGTTGCGAGAAGAGCAGGATTAGTAACTAGCACGAGGATCGTTTACCCAGGTTCGGCCGCGAGGATGCGTAAAACCCTAGTCCTGTTTTGGTGGGTGTATTTCAGAGAGTTCTTGAGCTCTCGAACTAGCTGTGGTGAGTGTGTGGTTCCAAAGAGCCGAATCCTTCTCAAGTATGCCATGGGCCTCCTTTTATAGTCGAAAGGGGCTGCCACAGTGGCACACAGGAGGTGGAAAGGCGCACAGTGCTATGAGCTTATCGCTCGTATTACAGGACAAGGCAGATTTAATGCGTAGCTTAGGTGCCCTCTTGCTTTATCGGGGACGGGGACGAGGCCCGTCCCGTCCGTCGCCGCCCTCCTTGCCCGACCACGCATACAGCTAGCGCGCATGCTGGCGCCACGTGGTAGGCGAGCAGGTGAGGTGGCGCGGTGGTGGAGCCTCCACGAAGATCTGCTGTGGCCCCGGTGGCGTCCTCGGTGAGGGCCTTGCCGGGTGGCCCGGCAAGGGTCTTACCCATGGCCTTGTTGTCCCCGCAAGGATCTTGCCGGGGTCTAGTGGCCTTCCTCGGCAAGGATCCTGCGAGGATCGTAAATCTTCTAATCCTCATCGATCTTGAGTGTTCCTTGTCTTCACAAAGATCGCATGCCACCATGGAGGTGCCTCCCGAGCTCGGCCCAGCGTGATGTTGGAGACCGTGGGCTCAAGGGTGGCTCGCTTCTGACAGTGTGGGGCGACTGCCCGGCAAGGGTCTTGCCGGGGGAACCTACTTCGTCCCTCTGCTCTTTGTGGTCTTGGCCTTAGCGTTGCTCTGGTTATCTTGGGCTTCAGGCTTACCTTGGCTCACCTCCCCTGTTCTGCTTGGTATGACCTTGGCGCGGCTCCGACTGCCCGCGCACAGGTAAAGGGGTACAAAAGTGCGCCCCTCCTTTTGTACACCGACAGTCGTGAACCTGCCAACTCCTTCACAATGCCATTTCCTGCCATGTCTTGACCTGAACAATACCATATTGTCTTAATGCTATTTTAAATTGTGTCACTTTATTCGTTAATAAGAAATGTGATGAATTGTCAGCATTGATACTTATATGTGCAAAACATGTCATTTGTCTGCTTGTTTCTCTTTCAGAGTGAGGAGGATATAAGCGTCAAACAAGCACAGTCTCATCAGCTTGCTCAGCTGCTTGCTGCAGCTCCTGAGAAGGGCTAACCTTTCCTGAACTCTATTGAAGTGCTGTCGGTTTTGTATATTATTTTGTCGGTGTGTTTATTTGCACTAGTTGCGATCTTTGATGCCCAGTGTATGTAATCTGCTGTCTGCTTGTGCTTTATTATCATAGTGGCGAACTTTAATGCCCAGTGGGTGTAATATGCCGTAATTTCTTTATTGTATAGTCTAGGTTTTTTCTTATTCATGGTGCTGCAGTTATTTTACTGTATATATATCCTGTCTTCGCAGTAAACCGGCCAAAACGTAAAATTAAGGTACATTATCGAGTCGTCATGCAAATCACTATGTATGATCCGCATCATGGGCCCAGTCATCTTGATCCGTTAACAGGCTTAAATGTAAACTGGCCCACTAGTAGTTCCGGGCCTTTAAAAGGCCGAGTAAACCGCTGGCCGTATTTTTGCAAGAAAATTCAATGGGCTTTTAGTAGGCTGAAAAGTAGGTTGGGCCTGAAACGTGCCGAACAGCTCACGGGCCGACATCAAGCCGAAATAGACCCCGGTCCATGATTGTGCCAATCACATCACGGGCCGTTAACATGCCAAAATTGTCTCGGTCCTTGTTTGGCCCAATTAGATTATCGGCTGTGAGCAAGCCGGATGCAAAGCGGGCCATAGTTAGGCCCAACTATATGACGGGCTTTTAACAGGACGAAATAAATATATGGCCGAAATGTTAAACGGGCCTTTAACAGGCTAAAACTAATATCAGGCTGTATTACTAAATGGGCCTTTAGCAAACAGAAATCTAGACTGGGCCTCAAGTGGGCCCAAAAGCACAACGTCCAGTTGACGGGCCGAATCTGATATTGGCCGTAATTTAGCCCAAATCCTCTTAAAGGGCTGGATCTGATCTGGGCCGTAATATGGCCCAGAGCGTGGTAGGCTATTAACGGGCCAGATCTCATATGGGCCTTTATTAGGCCCGGAACATGGCAGGCTGTTAATGAACCAGATCAAATATGGGCCAACATTTGGCCCAAAACATGGCATCCTGTTAATGGGCCGGCCCACTATTGTCCTCCAAATCTTGTGGGACTTTAGCTAGGCCGGCCCATTATGGTCTATAAAATCTTGTGGGCCTTTAGCTGGGCCGGCCCATTATGGTCCGCAAAATCTTGTTGGACTTTAGCTAGGCCGGCCCATTATGGTCCGCAAAATCTTGTGGGCATTTAGTTGGGTCGGCCCGTTTAATCTTTATGGGCCACTTTTGGGCCGGTCCACGTGTCAACATACCATAGGCGCATCTCGCCCATTGGATGAGTGACACCTATGCCAACGCCGAGCTGACACGTGGTTCCGTCGGCCAATAAGAATTTTACACGTGGAAAATCGGCATTGGTCGTGGCTGTTAGCGGCTTATCGGATCCAAAACCGGACCCGATAGCTTAACGGCGACCCGTTACGGTGGATGGCACGTGTCGGTCACCCTTGACGAAAGCACTTCCATGACGCGGCATTTATCGTCATGGAAGTGGACACTTTCATGATGATAATTTTGGTAATGTCATGGAACACTTCTACGACAGGACATGTATGACTATCTTGATTCTGTCATAAAATCGTCATGGATGTACATGCATGACAGAAAACGTGACCTACTGTGACAAACACGTATCATCACGGAAGTGTATTTTTTTGTAGTGAGTCTAGTAGAGGCTCACTAGGGACACGGTATTTGTTTATGTATCCACACATGTATTTAAGTTTCCGGTCAATACAATTCTAGCATAATAATAAACCTTCATCATGAATAAGGAAATATAATAATAACAACTTTATTATTGCCTCTAGGGCATATTTCCATCACCGTCTCCGGCGGATCTCGGTGATCCAGGACCGAATCTGGCCATGGTGTTGCGCGGGAGTGCTACTCCTAGGCCGCTGGCGTCTTTGGTGGCTCCAGCTGGGCGGTGCACTGGTTGCACCTCCTCTATCGGCCCGCTTGGTGCCTGCCTCTCCAGATCCACTACATCGACATACAAGGACGCGTGAGCTGTGTTGCCTCCTCCAGGTCAGATCTACCATGTGAAGTGTACGATCTGGCCGTCTTTGCCCCTGCGCTCCATTCCGTGATCCCCACCCCACCCCCTCACCAGCTCCTCGATTCTCCATCGCTCTACGCATGCCTCTCCTTTGACCCCTATGGATGGCGCTCGTCGGTCGTAGATTTGCATTGCTTCGGCTGTTGGAGCTGCTCCAACAACGTTGGCCTTGATCTGGTACTAGCACTGGGAGAAATCCATGCTGACCCATGCGTCAGTTGACCACGGCGACGCCAATTCGGTGTCACTTTCCTTCCTGGGGGCGTGGTCTTTTAGGCATACCTGCTTGTTTTGGGCTCCGGACGAAAGTACATTGACAATGTCGTCCATGGACATGGTTCTCCTTCCTGGAGGCGTCACTGTGAGCCCTTCACTGCCATCCATTTGCCCATGTCCCCTGTTTGTTGTGCCGTCTCTGGTAATGTTTGCTAAAGACCCTCTCATGGTTGTCATTTTGTTTGCGGCGAGCTTCGTGCTCTTGGTGCTGTCCCAACTCATCTTTGCTCAATGATGGTGCACGATTCCTCACAAACTTGCTAATCATTCGGATTTCCTATGGCGGAGGCCCGGTCAAGGTTCATGTCTGGGATGACACTCATTGATTGTGGATGCTCCACAATTGTGTTGTGGGGGTTGGTATGCTCGTCGACGCGTTCGGCTGTTTGTAAAGCCTTGGTATTGTGAGCTCTCGAGAACACTCCTCATCTACTTGCCTCTCTCGTGGTGATAGTATTTTGTCTGCTTGGTAGGTCATGCCTTGTACTGGGTGCCCATCTCATCTTCCTTTTCATGGTTACTTGTATGATTTTCGGCCTGGTTTCCATAACGGGGTCAATTTGTTAAGGTTTTTGATCTGGTTTTCCCGATAAACTAGATCACTCCTCTGGCATGTTGGCCACTTTGAGTAATATATTCAGGTGCGGACCCCCTGGCGATTCTAAAAAACGACTATAGGTCTGTAATAATTATATTCTTATTTGCTATTTTTTAGAGCTTGGGCTATGCACCAAGACCAAGAGGATCAGATCTAATGGTGGAGACAATACAAAGTTGGATGCATATTTGATGAAAATTCCGTCAATTCTCAATCTATCATTTCTGTTGATGTAACTTGTAATGTGGAATATATGCTTGTAAAGAGTTACATGTGTTCTTTACTTCTATGATGTGAAACTTAGATGCTATATATGTCTTGTACTTCTGTGATGTGGCCAAGGGCCATAATAAATTGGACCAGACTTTTATATTAACTACAAAAGGGGAAAAGGTTTCAAAAAAGGCAAAAAGATGGCCATGGCCCAATATATAACAGAATGGTCGAGCCAAAATATTTTGATCCAAACATGGAAACGGGTCGTATTATTGGGATCAATGTTTAAAATATTGTTTGATTCACCGATTTATCATCCAACTTATCGCTTATCGGTGGCTGATTGCCAAGATTATATTTTATCTTTGTTATTTATCATTTGGGCCGATTTGTCGTACGACAAGCGATTAATCGAGTCGTTCCCCTATGTCTATAAACCCCCAAAAGGGCCTCCCCTTCAGTGGACTGCCGCACATTGCACTTCGTCCCCATTCGGCAGGCCATGTCTTGTAGTGTTGTCCTATTTTATTTGTCATTGACTCATTGGTTCACACGTAATATGTAGTTTTGTATTGATATACTATTTTCCTATTTAAATGCTTACAACACATGGATGGGTGTTCCTATTTTTACCTTATTATTGTTTGGAACTTGGGAATTACAAGCAAAAACTAACAGATTAATAGCCGACCATAAAACCAATTAATCGGTTGATTTCCAATTAATCTCTAATACCCGGTCGACCGAAACGCTAACGATAAGCGATATCCTAAACATTTATTGGATGCAATGTCGGATCCCCGTTGGAGTCATGCCATGTGGATTTGTGATGGTTTGTACAATCACAAAGGCATGGGCTAGGCACGGGTTCAACGAGCCTCAGGTTGATCTGTGGCGGACATGTAATGTCACATGTGCCTGGATCCGTGCCTGTTCTCATAGACTGTGTCATGTAGGTTAACCTATGCCAAGGAATACATGCCAGATTTTAAATACATCACGCATGTAGTTATGTGATAGTCCCTCCGTTCCAGAATATAAGATCCATCCGTTTTTGTGCAAGCCAAAAGATTGTATTTTGATCATGATTATAGGAGAAAATATCAATATCTGCAATAACTAACATATAAAAGTATGAAAATAATTTCCATGATAGATCAAATAATATAAATTTGGTATTGTATATATTGATACTATTTTTCTAGAAACTTGATCAAATATACACACATTTGACTTTAAAAAAGAGTAATAGGCCTTATATTTTGAAACAGAGGGAGTATTTTTGTAGTGATTTGTGACAGAATAGGAACATCGGGTTCATAAGAATTCTTTTAGTTCCATATAAATCAAGTGGACAAATATTTATGTTCGGTACCTTCACTCCCGCTTGGAGAAAATACATAAGAAATAGAGCTATCTACTTCGATCTAGTGCACTCTTTATACTAGAATTAGGGGGGGAGAAATTGAGTAGAGGGAGAGAGAGTGCAACATATGTTCTTGATAAGTTCAGTGGAAATGAATTAACATATATACACATGGACCCAACAACGTAGATGATTACCCTCAAATTCTATAATAATCAAGAATATAAAGGCACATATGCTAGTGCACGTCTTTGTCAACTTTACACGCACGCAAACACGAATGAACTTCTAGACATCAGAATATTTTGTCAGAACTTCATCTAGCATAAATTCATATTCACGGGTTCTAAACAGAAAACACCACACTATAATAATGTGAGGTGAAGAGGATGGAGCGCTCATTCACACAAATTTTAGTTCATAATCATTATTTGGTTGGTCATATGCATGCATAGTCTAAATTTAGCATATTGCCCTACAGTTGATGGATAAATAGTGCATTCGTCACTTGTATTCGATATAGTGTTTACTTACGGTTGCCATATGTCTGTGCTATCCAAAAGAATGCCCAAACAGGCAATCATCTCAAATGGTGAGAGGATTGCAACCTATGAAATGGATGGAAGTCGTATGGCCCCTACATGGTTGGCTCTAAGAGCATGTTATCTTCCTCCCTAATGGTAAAGATTCATAAACAATAATTTCTTCAAGACATTTCATAGGTTACAATCCTCAAGGATTACAAGATCATTCATCCATCTAGATTGGGCATTTTTTTGGGTAGCACTCGCATATGGCATCTTTAAGTATTTTGTGGTGATTGTGGCATTGGCTAGCACCCTACCATTCATGTTAGACATGCCTTCTTCCAAATTTTTATTTGGCGCAAAAAATGTTGCTTCAGTGGTGCCCAATTAGCTCACATATAACACATGCATACATCAAGGTGAAAGAGTTCAAGGAGCACAAAAGCCACTTGGAAAAAACAGGTTATTGGCATTAATTGTTAGGTAGCTCTATCAATTATATCATCGATTATAGGGCCCCTACATTCTACATCAAGGAACTCCCGAGAATACCACACGTTAATAGGAGTAAAAAATCTATCGAAGCCATCCAAGGCAAGATTTAAGGATCACATGTGAATAAAACTTCATCATATAAAGATGTGGAATATGTAGTGTAATCTATAGCTCAATCCGACCATATTGCTATCAAATTATGTATTTAATACCATATTACTTTTCGTTGATACAAGACATCTTTTGAATTTTCTATTTTGCCTATGTTGGGCCTATGTTGGACATGGACGAGAAATCGTGTAGAAATGAGAGGTGGGCTTACTATCCATGATGGCTTGTGCCACATGGGGGGCTGAACTTCCGCACATTTTCCATGCGGAGAATGCTGGTTTGGGAGCCAAAAATCCAGGCCAACAGTTGGCAGCTCCAAAACTTGTGATTTTTTAGCCTTGCCCCCAAACTAAGCATTTTTGTATTGACGTGGTAGCCAAAGCACAAGAGCCATTTCTGTAACATGGCTCTACCACTACTGCAGGATGCTGCTAACGCGACACTACGATCAGAGACCCTTCGACGAACTATGTGCGATGCAATAATCATAAAAGGTGATGTATAAAAACCGTCAAAAAAGATGCAAAACATTTGCGATGATAGATGCATCAAACACGGTTCAGAATTTAGTTGCATGTGCGATGAGGGGCATATGGTTCAATTCAATGAACTGTTTGCGATGAGGCAAAAGAACAGAAACGGGCAGCCATATGAAGGTGTGTGTGATATACAGCATACGGTTCACTTGGATGGACTGTTTGTGATTAGGCAACACAAAAGAAACGGTCAGCCAGATCAAGGTGTGTGTGATATACAACATACGGTTCACTTGGATGGACTGTTTGTGATTAGGCACCACAAAAGAAACGGTCAGCCAGATCAAGGTGTGTGCGATATACGGCATACGGTTCACTCGGATGAACTCTTTGCGTTGAGCCAAGAGAACAGAAACGGTTCAATTTAACAATGTGTGTGTGATACGCGGCAAACAGGTTTGTAATCAGAAATGTGTGTGAAGGCCAATAATAACATAGCCGATTGCTGCTAATAAGGCGTGTGTGTTGTGCGTTGGGATTGCATACAGAACAACAACATGTATATATATATATATATATATATATATATATATATATATATATATATATATATATATATATATATATATATATATATATATACACACACACACACACTTATAAGGACATGGTTGCATAACTAAATTAAACATCCGATTACATAGGTGGCTACTACACACATGACATTTGCACACACCAAAGTAAACTATTACCTGCATAATTACATAGGTGGATAATACACACACAATATTTCCACACACCAAAGTAAACTATATATTACATGAATGATTAACTAGGATAAATGATCATTTGATCATCATCTACTTCTTGTGACGCTTGCTCTGCTTGTGGCTCGATCCAGCCTCGTCGATTTGGGTAACGAGGAACTTCCTCATGTCAACGATCCTCCTATGCACTTATAGCATGTGTACACGCTCTTGGCCACGAACCTGAGGTGAGGTTCATCCAGTTGCCGCATACAGGCCCCATGCCAGGATACGGGACGTGTTTTGTTGGCATCCTGCTTCATCTTTTCGTAGTATGGGTCAATGATGGCCAAGGTGAGTTCAACCAGGGAGTCCTTCTTCGTGCCGCCCCAGACCCTGTAGTGCTCATGTATTTTGACAAGGTTCTTGTAGGCCAAGCCCGTAACCCTGAGCTCTTTTACATCATCGGTGGTTTCCACCGTAGCGAACTTGTAGTCGCTGCTGTTGACAAACCTGGTGAAACGGTCACAAGGCTCTGTGGCCATGCCGTAGTGGTAGATGAGGACATGACGGCGCACGCACAACTGGGCAACGGCAACCTTATGATCTATGTTGGGACGACGGGCGGTGTACTGAAGGTCAATGCCGACCACCTTGTACTTGTCTCAAGCAAGCAACTGCTCAACGGTGTTGGCGTAGTCGTCCACTACGGCCGGGTCGATGTTGTACACCACTGAGAGATCTTTCTCCCTCACATGCGTCTCCACTTTATGCTCGCCGAACTCCATTGGAGCGCCGCTAGACATCCCCTCTCTATGTGTCGTGTGGGTGTGCTTGTTGTGTTGTGGGGCGCGATCGAAAGGTTGAAGAGACTAAGGTTATAATGGCCACAAAAATTAAAGGGGAAGCCAGACGTCCTGGAATATCGGCACGCCCTGATGGCAGTTCTAATTTGCAGCGCGTAACTCCATCGTGCCGCACGTAATTGCATCGCGTGGCAACGCGCGTGATACATCTCCAATGTATCTATAATTTTTGATTGTTCCATGCTCTTATATTATCATTCTTGGATGTTTTATAATCATTTTGTAGTCATTTTATATCACTTTTTGGTACTAACCTATTGACATAGTGCCAAGTGCCAGTTGCTATTTTTTGCATGTTTTTTACATCACAGGAAAGCAATAACAAACGGAGTCCAAACACAGCGAAACTTTTTGTGGAACTTTTTTTGTTCCAGAAGACATCCAGTGGGCTAGAGAAGCACCTGGGGGTGCTCCGAGGGGAGCACAACCCACCAGGGCGCGCCTGGAGGCCCAGGCGCGCCCAGGTGGGTTGTGCCCACCTCGGGTGCCCCCTGAACAGCCTCTTAGCTCTATAAATACCCTAATATTCCAGAAACCCTAGGGGAGTCGACGTAAATCAATTCCAGCCGCCGCAAGTTCCAGAAACCACAGATCCAATCTAGACACCATCACGGAGGGGTTCCTCATGCCCATTGATGCCTCTCCGATGATGCGTGAGTAGTTCTTTGTAGACCTACGGGTCCATAGTTAGTAGCTAGATGGCTTCCTCTCTCTCTCTCTCTCTTGATTCTCAATACAATGGTCTCTTGGAGATCCATATGATGTAACTCTTTTTTGCGGTGTGTTTGTTGGGATCCGATGAACTTTGAGTTTATGATCAGATCTATCTTTTTATCCATGAAAGTTATTTGAGTCTTCTTTGATTTCTTATATGCATGATTAGTTATAGCCTCGTATTTCTTCTCCAATATTTGGGTTTTGTTTGGCCAACTTGATCTATTTATCTTGCAATGGGAAGAGGTGCTTTGTGATGGGTTCGATCTTATGGTGCTTGATCCCAGTGACAGAAAGGGAACCGACACGTATGTATCGTTGCTATTAAGGATAACAAGATGGGGTCTATTTCTAAATAAATAGATCTTGTCTTCATCATGTCATCTTTCTTATTGCATTACTCCATTTTTTCATGAACTTAATACACTAGATGCATGCTGGATAGCGGTCGATGTGTGGAGTAATAGTAGTAGATGCAGGCAGGAGTCGGTCTACTAATCTTGGACGTGATGCCTATATAATGATCATTGCCTGGATATCGTCATGATTATTTGAAGTTTTATCAATTGTCCAACAGTAATTTGTTCACCCACCGTTTGCTATTTTCTCGAGAGAAGCCACTAGTGAAATCTACGGCCCCCAGGTCTCTTCTTTATTATATTTGCATCTGCGATCTATTTTCCTTTGCTTTTATTTTCAGATTTATTAAAGCAAAAATACAAAAATACCTTGCTGCACTATTTTATTTGGCGTTCGATCTATCAATATTTACAACTCTCTCACGTTCGTTTGCCAATTTCTGGCGCCGTTGCCCGAAAGGGATTGACAGCCCCTTTAACATGTCGGGTTGCGAGTATTTGTTATTTGTGTGCAGGTGTTATTCATGTAGTGTTGCGTGGTTCTCCGACTGGTTCGATAACCTTGGTCTCATCACTGAGGGAAATACCTACCGTTGTTGTGCTGCATCATCCCTTCCTCTTTTGGGAAATACCGACGTAGTTCAATCCAACATCAGCGCGCGGCACAACCGCATGCATATGGGGCCCCTGATGTGATCATGCACAGGCCCAACCGCTGGCAGAGCGCGCGTGGAGGGACGCGAGCAGAGCGCTCCACGGTCGCCTCAACGGCGAGCAATCATATATATGCATATAGCAGTTGAACACGCAAGGAATAGCTGTCCACAAGCCGATCACGCCGACGAACGCGAGCATAGCGCGTCGTGGCGCCTAACGGCAAGCAGAGCTTGCCGAGGGACGCGAGCAGAGGCCGACACAGTGATACGGGGCAAATAAGACGAAATGTGTGAGCGATGTCGGAGACATCAAGCACGAATCAGATTAGAGTTGCGTGTGCGATACGTGGCATACATTTGATCCATTCGAGCTATTTGTGATGGAATAAGCCATGTGTGTTGTGGGAAAACGCTTGCTGGTATATAAACCATTGCGATTGATGAATTCATCGTTGACGGGTTACCTAGTGCGGTCCGTGTGCGATGTGATATGCACTGTCTGCAGAACATATATGATGTGTGTACAAAAGAACAACATATATATACTTGTAACATGACATGATTGCAATACCAAATTAAACTTCCAATTACGTTATATAACAAATACCATAAATATTGCAAGGTTCAAATTCAAAGATTACAATGCCCAAATTCAAACATTGCAAACCTCGTCATTTCTACAAAGGGATCAACCGCTGACAAGTCATGTATGGGTTTGACACAATGACTTCCAATTACTCTGTCATATGCTCTTCCAATATGAAGTTTAACTTTTTTGGAGCCTCTTCCATTCTGCAGTACCCGTCGGCTCTGATCAACATACCATTCATCTTTCCTAATTAAATGCGTGTTCAACCTCACTACCCTCAGCACCCTTGCTCTGGCAAGAAAGAACCTGGTGAGTGTAATCTCCGGTAAGGTCCCTCGGTAGGTGTTCAAGTAATATTTGAGAGATGCAGATCTAGGCATTCGATGTGATTGTCGTTATAAACATTATCCACCTCCGGGCCTATTATTATCTGCAAAAGAAGAGAACGTGTTAGTGCCTACATGCAGTTTTGAACACTACTACACGCCTATTTGGTTTGCAGGATTTGTAAAATGCACCAACCTGCCATCTTTGATCTGACATGATTAACATGGGCATTTGATTACAATCTAGAAAAATGTAGCCTTCTTCACAAGAGGTTGGATTGGATGAAAAATTCCCTAAGGAAACTAGTACAGATGAATCCAACAGAGAAATGCTTATGGATTGTAACCATATGAATCAAGCAACCAATATGGGGTGGGGGTGTATGTCTTGAAATCCTCCAAAATTCCGTCAGAAATCATAGTACATTTTCATTGTAAACTTGGGAAAAGGTGCAAAAAATTGAACTCCCTTATGGTTAACATTTAACAGGAAAGGAACATCACCTCGATATACAACTTCTTCAGGCACGGAAAGCATCTCAGGCAACTGACAACTTGGTCCAGGTTGGGGCCGACAGATTCTAGTGCTAAGACCTTCACTGTGCCCAGAATTTGGGTGAAGCTTTGCTAGATGACAGACGAACATACATCTTCAAAACTATAAATAATGTTGATATCAAGGAGAGGTATAAGGCGACTATTGTACCTGAAAGTAGTAGTATTTGACAAACGAGTAGCCCACCGCTGTCAATTTTGGCGCATAAATGACATTGATTCTTGTTGGACCTTGTTGATCAACTACAAGTAATCTCTCAAGTGAAGGTGTGTCCTCAATGACCATATTGTGTTCCACCTTTTGTGATCTCTTGTTGCAGCACCAGCAACACACATAAATAGTCTGGAGAGTCCTGGAGGTGATGTGGAAGGTACTCGACCAATTCATCGCCTGAAGACGAAGGAACTCGAGTGCAGCCGCGAAGCAGGCGCTCCATGTCATCCTTTGGGATGCAGGCGGCGACGAGCTCAAGGTGCTTCAGTCGCGGTAGAAAAAGAGCGGGCGCATCACCAAGGGGGGTGGCAGTTCATGAACTTGGTGAGGCGCGGCATGGACGCGAAGCGGAGCGCGGACGTTGGCAGCGAGCGCATATGCCCATCATTAAAACTGAGCTCCTCAAGCTGATCTATGGCAGAGGATCGGAACCACTCGTCAAGCTTGGCCCGTTCCTTGCCATTGGAACGGAACTTGCCCGTGATAAGGCCTCTGATTGGGCCATGGTGACTGCCGAGGATCTGGGAGAACGCATCCAAGCTTTTGTGATAGCCATGGTAGAGCTCGTGGGCATCGAGGAGGTCGACAGGGGTGAGGAGCCATAGGGGGCACCACCGTCGGGAAAGGGCGGTTGTCCTTGCCCCATATTTGATTGGGAGGAGGGATATGATGACTGTCAACATATCATCGGGGAGGTTGCTGATGAAGTCTAGGCCTGGTGGAGTCGCTTGCGGTTCTTCCTCGACCCGCCTCCACTTGTTGGCAGCCTCGTTCTCCACCTCGTCGACGGCGATGGAAACATATGTCTCCATATTCTCGCCGTGCTTCGGTGCTTTAGTAGCCCCGGCGTCGCCACTCCCTCCGATGGGGCACTTCGGCGACATCCTCATGCACTGACGGCTTTGAGGACTGAGAGCGACGTCGAGGATGCGGGCTGAGAGAGAGAGGATTGTGTGTGTGGCGAGGATGGGGGGTGCGGCCGCTCGGGCGCGCCATTCATACAGACCAATGGGAGCGAGGCGGGCGGCGGTCAAAGGCTGTCTCGCTTCCCGGTGAGAACGATTGCTTAATCTATGAATGAAATCTATGCTTAATTACTGAATTTTAGTTGCAAAAATTAGATAGTGCTAGTGATGTTTAGCTGCATATTTTGACAAATCGCAGTGTTACAAGGTTGACAAATGGCATTGTTACTAGATCAACAAATGTCAATCTTTCCAGTTTGACAAATGGCAACATACCCAATATGACAGATGCAAATCTTCCCAATGTACGTGGTTGCACATGGGTCATCCAAAGCAACCGTTTGCGTTGAAGGGATGTACAAATCCTGCTTGGCACATTTTCTCTTGGCTTAGCGCCGAAGTCTGGCTTTGCATACCGTATTCAATCTGAACCGTTTGCATTGAAGAGATGCACAAATCCTGTGTTGAACAACTCGCACACTTCCCGGTGAGCATGCACATTGAATTTCAGATGAGTTTTGGATTTGCTAGAATTTAAAAACAAAGTATCTCAACATTTTGCCAGCAATCAGCAGTGCCCTGATGTTTTAAATTCATTCCCATTTCTTGCATGGGACTTAAGCATGCACCCAAGGACACAGATTTGATTTTTCAACCAATTTATATGCACTGGAGCATTTGCATGTAGTTCAAATTTGAATTATGCACATAAAATGCCTAGAAAACCCAGTTAATGTATAAAAATGTCCAAACGGACACCAAAAAATTCCAAAATTTAACAACACTCCTGTTGTTCTATGTTGACACTAGAAAATTTTTGAAAGCAATAAGAGGCAACGAATATCATTTCGTCCCCAAAGGTGAAACGTTCCCTACCGAAACCATGAGGCTTGTTGTGAGAAGCTCTGGTTTGTGACAAGCTTACATCCAAACCTGCCCCAAATTGGACAAAAAATTTACCATGGCATGCTGATGCTGCTCCATGATAGCATGCCAAGTTTCATGAATTTCAGACGAGTTTTGGATTTACTAGAATTTAAAAACCAGGTATCTCAATGTTTGTGCCCGAGTGACGGTGGCAGGGTGTTTGACATTCATTCCCATTTCTTGCATGGGACCTAAGCATGCACCCAAGGACACAGATAAAATTTTCAACCAATTTATATGCATGAGAGCATGTGCATGTAGTTCAAATTTGAATTATGCACATAAATGCATTGAAAATCCAATTAATGTATAAAAATGTCCAAACGAACCCCGAAAATTTCCAAAATTTAACACAACACTCCTGTTGTTCTATGTTGTACACTAGAGAAAAAATTGAAAGCAATAAGAGGCAACGGATATCGTTCCATCCAGAAAGGTGAAATGTTCCCTACCGAAACCATCAGGCTTGTTGTGAGAAGCTCTGGTTTGTGACAAGCTTATACCCAAACCTGCCCCAAATGGGACAAAAAATTACCACAACATGTTGATGCTGCTCCATGATAGCATGCCAAGTTTCATGAATTTCAGACGAGTTCTAGATTTACTAGAATTTCAAAACCGGGTATCTCAATGTTTGTGGCTGAGTGACGGTGGCAGGGTGTTTGACATTCATTCCCATTTCTTGCATGGGACCTAAGCATGCAACCAAGGACACAGATTTGAATTTTCAACAAATTTATATGCATTAGAGCATGTGCCTGTAGTTCAAATTTGAATTATGCACAGAAATGCATTGAAAACTCAACTAATGCATAAAAATGTCCCAACAAACCCCGAAAAAAACCAAAATTTAACACAACACTCCTATTGTTCTATGTTGTACACTAGAGAAAAAAAATTGAAATCAAGAAGAGGCAACGGATATCATTTCATCTAGAAAGGTGAAACGTTCCCTACCGAAACCATCAGTCTTGTTGTGAGAAGCTCTGGTTTGTGAGAAGCTTATACCCAAACCTGCCCCAAATGGTACAAAAAATTCACCACGGCATGTTGATGCCCCTCCATAATAGCATGCCAAGTTTCATGAATTTCATACGAGTTTTGGATTTACTAGAATTTAAAAACCATGTATCTCAATGTTTGCGGCCGAGTGATGGTGGCAGGGTGTTTGACATCCATTCCCATTTCTTACATGTGACCTAAGCATGCAACTAAGGACACATATTTGAATTTTCAACCAATTTATATGCATTAAAGCATGTGCCTATAGTTCAAATTTCAATTATGCACATAAATGCATAGAAAACTCAGTTAATGTATAAAAATGTCCAAACGAGCCCTGAAAAATTTCTAAAATTAACACAACACTCATGTTGTTCTATGTTGACACTAAAAAATTGAAATAAAGAAGAGGCAATGGATATCGTTTCGTCCAGAAAGGTGAAACGTTCTCTACCGTAACCATGAGGCTTGTTGTGAGAAGCTCTGGTTTGTGAGAAGCTTATATTCCCCAACCTGCCCCAAATGGGATAATATTTTTAGCACTACATGTTGAAGCCGTTCCATGCTAGCATGTCAAGTTTCATAAATTTCAGACGCGTTTTCGATTTACTAGAATTTAAAAACCATGTATCTCAATGTTAGCGGCCGAGCGACGGTTGCAAGGTGTTTGACATTCATTCTCATTTCTTGCATGGGACTTAAGCATGTAACCAAAGACACACATTCCAATTTTGAACCAATTTATATGCACTGGAGCATGTGCATGTAGTTCAAATTTGAATTATGCACATGAAAGCATAGAAAACTCAGTTAATGTATAAAAATGTCCAAGCGAACCCCGAAAAATCCCAAAAATTGACACAACACTCGTGTTGTTCTATGTTAACACGAGAAAATTTATGAAAGTAAGAAGAGGCAACAGATATTGTTTCGTCCCCCAAGATGGCACGTTCCCTACCCAAACCATCTGGCTTGTTGTGAGAGAAGTTGTGGTTTGCGAGAAGCTTATACCCAAACCTGCCCCAAATGGGACAATATTTTTACCACGGCATGTCGATGCCGTTCCATGATATCATGTCAAGTTTCATGAATTTTAGATGATTTTTCGTTTTACTAGAATTTTAAAACCATGTATCTCAATGTTAGCGGCCGAGCGACAGTGTCCAGGTGCTTGACATTCATTCTCATTTCTTGCATGTGACCTTAGCTTTCAACCAAGGACAAACATTTTGATTTTTCAACCCATTTTTATGTACTGGAGCATGTGCATGTAGTACGATTTTGAATTATGCACATAAATGCCTAGAAAACTCAGTTAACGATAAAAATGTCCAAACGATCCCCGAAAAAAATCCAAAAATTGAACAACATTCCTGTTGTTCTATGTTGACACGATAAAAATTTTGAAAGTAATAAGAGGCAACATATATCATTTCGTCCCCAAGGTGGCAGTTCCCTACCAAAACCATCAGGCTTGTTGTGAGAGAAGCTCTGGTTTGTGAGAAGCTTATACCATAACCTGCCCCAAATGGGACAATAGTTTTTTACCCCAGCATGTTGATGTCGTTCCATGATACCATGCCAAGGGTCATGAATTTCACACAGGTTTTGTATTTACTAGAATTACAAAAGCAAGCACTTCAACATTTGCTGGAGAGCCACGGTATCGTGGTGTTCAAAATTCATCCCCATTTCTTGCATGGGACATAGGCATAAACCCATGGACACATATATGATTTTACAACACATGTTCGTGCACCGGAGCATGTGCATGTAGTTTAATTTTGAATTGTGCACCTGAAATGCCTAGAAAACCAAGTTACTCCCTCCGTCCGGGTTTATTAGGCCTACTTGCCAAAGCTTGGTTACCAAGGAAGAATATTATTGGTGGGCATCCGTGATTTATGAGCCTAAGTACAGCCGATTAGATTAATTCGTAGTTATTTCAAAGCGTCACGACCACCGGTTGCCTGTTTTGCTTTTACATGCAACCAATCGGTGCATGTCCATCGTAGGTTAGTTATTGCGCACACCTGGTTCCACGCTTGCATGCAGCGATTCACCCAAAGCTGCAGCCAATGGGCACGCGTTCAGCCACGGGGATCGAGGGCAGCGAGCACGCACATCAAACGGGGCCTTAGAAAAACAGTCTGTGGATGGTTTGCTAAAAGGCCCAATAAACCCGGACGGAGGGAGTAATGTATAAAAATGTCCAAACGAACCCTGAATAATTCCAATTTTTTGACGACACACCTATAGTTGCATGTTCACTTCAATAAGAGTTCTAGCAATTCAAACACCATCCATTGCAGCTGTGATCCCATTATGTAATTCAAATCAAGAAGAAAAATCAAGTAGATCGCACACAGTTTATTATCACCAACTGTGTGAGATGCAGTACAAAATATCCTGGAGCACCACCGGTGTATAGTACGCCTATGGCTTACGCGAGAAGGTGTGTCGGCTACAGTCCACAGCCGGCGTGTCAAGAACACTAACTCACTCCCCAAATACTCCCGCCTCTGCATCCCTCGCAATCTCAAAAATATCTGCTCGCCCTTGATCCAAATTTTCAGTAGCCCCGCCTTGTTACTCCCGCCAAGTAAAATTTTCAGTTGCCGCGGTATTTCCGAAAACACCACCTTGCCCCCCCCCCTCCACACACACACCACACACTCCCCAAAACCTCTGCTCACACAGACACACACCACCCCAGAAACTATTGGTAGGTCGCCGCCATCGCCGCCGCCTCCATCCTCAACCTCTGCATGTGTGCCGGGGAGCTCAAGGAGCCAATGGCCAAAAAGAGTTTTATCGCGGCCTCTTCGCCTGACGCTGCCCAGGTGTCCCCGTCATCCTTCGCGGGCTCTTTATCGATCCGCCGTCGCCGGTCCCCCGATCCGCCCGCCGTCGCGCCCCTACGCCGGTTCGAGGACTTCCTTGTCCTCCCTCAGACCCGGACCGACGAGGTCCTACCTCAGGGTCCGGCAGCGGCGGTGGGGGACGTGGGTCACCCAGATTACAGATCGGGAGACCCACACCCGCCGGTGGCTCGGTAGCTTCCACACGGCCGAGCTCGTGGCCATGGAGTACGACCGCTGGCAGGTCCGCTACTACGGCGCGGCGGCTAGGCTCAATTTCCCCTTCGGCACACGTCCGGTCAACCTCGTTCCACTAGAGCCAGGGGTAGTGAGCTCGGCTATGGCGCGGGAGGACCGCAAGGCGTGGGAGCGCCTCGAGGCCGAGGCCGCCGACGAGGCCTACATGCAAGAGCTCCACTGGCAGCATCCGGAGCTCGTGGAGGCAGAGCGGGCGGTCTTTTCCGGTGCGGAGGGCGGCGAGGTTATCGCGCTCTCCTCCGATGACGAGGTCGAAGGCGGCGAGGACGGCGGCGTGGAGGGCGTCGAGGTGGACGGCGAGGACAAGGAGATCGACGTCAACGAGTGGAGGAGTGTCTTCCCCAACGACCCCGACGACGGCACCGGCCCGGACCCGGCTCGCAACACACCGTACTTGACGAGGAAGGATTAGCTTGACCTCTACTCTGATCGAAAGTAGTTTAGCTTAGTTTAAATTGAGGTTTTATGTTCAGTTATGCAAAACAATCTATGTTTATGTTTGAATGCATGCTACTTTCGGTTGAACCTGCTTTGAACTTGATCAAATTGAAGTTTACAACGTTAAGTTTAGGGGATCGGCTAGAAACGTTAAGTTTACAATTGAACTATTTGTTTACACTTTATGAAAGACAACAGTGAACTACGGGATGGTAAGTAAGAAACCTGTAGCCTTCTTTTTACTGCCCGTAATGAGTTGTGTTAGATGACAATGTCTGAATCTTTTTTCCTTTGCAATGGATCCTGAAGCAGTTTACTCAAGATTACCTCTCAAACTATATGATTGGTGGCCGGCCATCACAAGGGGTTGGACTAGAGTCGTGCGTGCCTTCTGCATCCAGGAGAGCACAATAGGGCCATTCCGCTTCACCTTGTTCAGCAACCAGAATGTCTGCCGCCTCTTTCTTTACCATCTGTAATAGTACAAGTATAGACCCTAGTTCATCATTCTTTATTTGGTGCTTATGTAATTCTTAAACATATGTACCTGTCAATCGAATAATGCATTGGTTGTTTTAACCTAATGGATATGAGTAAAGCTATAGCCTACTTTCAAGTTTAAATTAGGTACAATCTTAAATAGCCGCAATTAAATTAGGGCGAAATTACGGTGTGCAGGTCATTACAGCGCACATGGTTAAGAAAGCACAGCGTGTGCGATATACATCATAAGCCAACACGGTTCACAAAGAGGAAACGTGTGTAACAATGCACACAGTTGCCGTTTGCAAAGCATGTGTGATGTCAGACACTATCACATACAGTGCGAGAAAACTAAATGTGTGTGATTGTCTAACCTATCATACACGGTATATATCATGAACTGTTTGTGATGTGTCATGCATCGTAAACGTAGAGCCAGTTTGGTACGTGTATGGAAAACTCCCGTGCCTGGAACCTGCCTGGTTTTAGGTAAAACCACAAAACTCCGACTGTGATGGCAATGTGAGCACAAACGAGTAGCAAGGATGAAGCGTTTGGGATATTCGAGATATCGGCAATGGTTATATAGGGACAACTGTATGCATCAAGGCTGCCTATCCCCGACGGTTTCTGGGTCGTGTGGGAAGGACCCCCCTATCGCCCACACTCACTTGGCGATGGTTCCAAATTCTATCGCGGAAAGGGGTTAAAAACCGTTTGTATAGCACCGACACGTACCAGTGTACCTTGCGCTCGTGGAGAGGTAAGATGTGAAAATTCCTCACAATTCAAAGGAAATAAAGCAACATGAAACCTACAATATTATTTTTGAGTTCCTTGTGAAGATGTTTCTCACAAAAAAATATCTTGTGTTGACAATTTTACATAGTTGGCCACATGTTGTTCTGGTGGCACTAACCGATGGCAAATAAGTGTGGAAGTGGTGTCTTTCCAGAGCTAACCTAATGCAACATATATAATCTATGTCCTATAGATGCACCCACAAGCAGAAAGCAGGATAAAAATCCTGGAGGTTTTGATGGAGGTACATCGACAATGAAAGAAAATGAACCATATATACTAGAAATGCAAGTGGTGGTGGGTTTTTTGCATGTCGACTAGGCTAGAATTTCAATTTGACTGATACACACGATTCGTAGATGAACTTAATTGCGGATGTCTTTGAGATCATGCAATGGTTGTTGTGTGTCACAACCTACTTCTTTTATTTGGCTCTTTCATTTGCAAGATTCAAATCTCGGCGGAGGAGCGCAGGGCGTGGAGTAGTGGCATCAATGCGACATGTGGCTGCTAAGACTATGATGGAGAATATTGTAGGTTCACGAAATATTTGGAACAGTGGATAGAATCAAATTAGTTGAAAGATTAGCCAAAACGTTATGGAGAAACTCTTGTGTCTAGTGTACTAACATGAGGTGGATCAAGAAGATTAGCTTTAGGCACACAAGCATGGTGTAGGTAAGTACGGATATTAGACTACAATGACAAAGGTGCACACATATAATCCTTTTGAATGAGCAGTTAGCACAAGGCCCGCTAAGATAAAGACGACGAGGGGAGGGGGATACAGTGGCAACTATAGGTGTGGGCAATGTCACGCCGAGGCCAATATGCTTCACTGATGCTGCAAGAATCCGAGAGGGCCATGCAGTGCGGTGTTGCAGAGAGTGGGGGCAGCTCGGACAAGGGATGAATCGCTAGCACCATGGCAGCGAATGTGGAGGAAGGTATTGCACAAGTTGATGGAAACGAGGAGAGTACGACCGATCGGATCCAACGGTACATGGGTTCCAATTGGATGGCTCGCTTGGTGACCGATCTCGCGCTTGGATCGACCAACCTACACAGAGCAGCATCCTACAATTTAGCATTTGATAATATCATGGTAGAGCAAATTTACAACATTCATGGGAGGCTTCCATTTTGTGAAAAAATTAAAGGAAAAGAGAGACTAAAACAGAAGAAAATCATGAATTTTAATCCACTTATAGTTCATTAGAAGATTATTACAGAAAGTAACCCATCACTTGGAAGTGATTTTTTGGGTTTTGATTATGTTTGCTCACGGTATGTTGTTATCCACTAAAACATTAGTAGGGCGGTCAAGCTTTTTAAACTTGTGGCATTATTTAATCGAAGGAAATAAATAACAAGAATATATAAACTATGCATAGCACATGAGCTCAAAAGGTTAGAGAAACATCACCATGGGCCATCTTCGACGCATATCCAAATCAACAAGGTGTGACCGCGCCTCCAGATCTCGCGGCTATGAAGATGGTTAAATGGAAGGAACGTCACACCATCAGAGCCAACAAAAACAACCTCCTCAGCAAGCACCAGCGAGCTACCCACCATTCCTGAAATATGAACACCTCAAGCAATTTAAAATGAGCACCAAATGAGTATATTCTAAATAAAGAGCCAAGCAAGTGAGGAAAGGAGGCAAGTCCTGGTGGAGCAGCAATGATGACAGATGGGAAGCACACCTAGGACTCAATGACGACAAATAAGGTGGCTAAGAATCAAGAAACCCAGAGTAAGGTTGAAGATAAAAATCAATGCAAGAAAATTTATATTCAGAAACACCAGGTGTGACTATAGGAACTTGATAACTATGTAGGCCTCCTTTGGTTCATAGGATAGAACTATCATAGGAATAGAAAAGTACGAGGAAATGAGGTGACATGTATTTCAATTCCTATAGAAAAAGAGAGGTCATTTTGTTTATCGGATAGGGATTATTCCAATAGGTCAGAGCTAAAAAATCCTTTGAAATGTAAAGGATATGACCCATCCCTATATAGGAATATGGTTCCATTCCTATAAACCAAGGGGCTCTAAAGGTAATTCTACTATAAGAATATTATCCTATAGAATCCCTACAATCCAAAGGAGGCCTTCGATGAATAACTACGAAGTAGAAAGCACTGCAATGACCAGGAATAGCTACTAACTACTTTATGTTGAATGCTACCATCACACAATGGCAAGAGGCACAAGTGCGCGACCAACCTATTCACTGAATTTTTTCAGTAGAAGGGCAAGTAATATTCTTTTTTCTGGTTATGTTTGCTCACACTATGTTCCTATCCACTGAAAATACTTAGTAGGGTAGAGAAGCTTTTAAAACGGGTGCCAATCTTTCAGCAAAGGAAATAAATATGTATAATAAATACGCTATCCAGAGCACATTAGCTCATGAGAAGGTTAGAGAAACAATATATCACCATAGGTCATCTCCAACAAATTCCCAAATGAACAAGGTGTGATCGTGTCTCCAAATGCCGCGGTTGTGAAGATGGTGAAAACGGAAGGAATTTCGCACCATCAAAGCCACCAATAGCAACCTCCTCCTCGACAAGCCCCGGCAAGCTCCCCGTCATGCTTAAAAACGAACACCACAAGCAATTGAAACTGAGCCAAATGAGTGGATTCTAAAGGAAGTGCCATGCGACTGGGAAAAGGAGGCAAATCATGGCAAAGTAACAAAGAGGATGGACGGGATCGGAAGCACACCTAGGCCTCACTGACAAAAATGAAGGTGGCCAAGAACAAAGAAATCCAAAGTAAGGTTGAAGATAAAAAATCGCCAATACCAAGTATAACTATAGAAACTTTAAAATGTTTAGATGGATAACTGCTGCAACTACCAGGACTAACTACTAACTAGTGAAGCATCACACAATTCCCAGAGGTGCAAGTGCGCAACCAACCTACTGGTTTGAGGCCTACCGCTGCATCATGTGCTCACCATTGTCTTATACAAGAACAACACCACAGATGCTAGTGCTTGTTGGCCAAGATTCTTTTTATAGCTACAAAAGAGGCTTGCACTACCAATTGTAGCATTTGAACCATATTTGTAATTTTATGCGCATATCTTTCCATAATGCAGTTCATATTTCTGGATATCTTTTTTACACACTCAACTGACGCAGTATATGATATGTCCATGATAACATGTTTCACTAGTATAGTTGATGTACTATTGCGGAAGCTAGCATGTCCTTGAAGAGCCTAAAACAGATATTCATGCGGAAGAGGACATAGAAATAAATGGATGTCGATCCGTTGTTTTTTTTGTTTCCCACTATGAAAGCTTCTCTCAATCCCTTCCTAGGCCTTTCTTTCATGCGCACATGCTTACCTGGTTGACCGTCCACATTAAGGTTTTGATTGCTTACAAGTTGACTGGAAAGTGCTCTCTGGGGAGTAGAAACTATTCTCTTTTCTACTAAATTTAATTTCTTTCCTTTCCTCAGTTAGTATTGAAATACAAAGTGTTTGTTAATTGAGGAGTGTTTTGTAGTTCATTTCTTCCTCCACTTCATAAGGAAATAAAATACGTTAATATTTTCACACATTTCTTATCGTCCTACGGCATATGACCATAGCAGTAAACATTGCCAGCCATATGTTCATACCTTGGTAACTATGCGAGGGTAATACATAGCAAATATGTTGTTCAGATTGTGAAAGGATCGAGAAGAGGGGTCTAGAGGGCGGGTGATTAGACCCTTCACAAGTAAAAGTGGCATTTTTTAAGTTCTTCAAGTTAAGGTGGAGTTTTAGCACAAGTTTAAGCATTCACAATACATTTCAAGCAAGCATGACAAGAGTATATGCAGCGGAAAGAGTAAAGCATGCTAATTGCAAGAAAGTAAAGGGATGGGATTGGAGTGTGCAAATGCAATGAAGACACGGAGATTTTTGGCGTGGTGCCGATAGGTGGTGCTATCGTAAATCCACGTTGATGGAGACTTCAACCCACGAAGGGTAACGGTTGAGCGAGTCCACAGGCTCCACCCATGAAGGGTCCACGAAGAAGCAACCTTGTCTATCCCACCATGGCCATCACCCACAAAGGACTTGCCTCACTCGGATCGATCTTCATGAAGTAGGCGATCTCCTTGCCCTTACAAACTTCTTGGTTCAACTCCACAACTTGACGGAGGCTCCCAAGCGACACCTAACCAATCTAGGAGACACCACTCTCCAAAAGGTAATAGATGTTGTGTTGATGATGAACTCCTTGCTCTTGTGCTTCAAATGATAGTCTCCCCAACACTCAACTCTCTCTCACAGATTTGGATATGGTGGAAAGATGATTTGAGTGGAAAGTAACTTGGGGAAGGCTAGAAATCAAGATTCTTGTGGTAGGATTGGTATATCTTGATCTCAACACATGAGTAGGTGGTTCTCTCTCAGAAAATGTATACTGAAAGTGTAGGCACGTTTTGATGGCTCTCTCTCACAAATGGAGATGGGGGTGGAGGGGTATATATAGCCTCCACACAAAACCCAAGCGTTACACACATTTGATCCAACTCGGTCAGACCGAATAGATGAACTCGGTGAGACCGATTTAGTTCAAAATGTGAACGTTAGGAATCTCGATGGGACCGACTGGAACAACTCAGTGTGACCGACGTGCTAGGGCATTGGGCAAACATCAACTCGGTGGCGCCGATTGCATCAACTCGGTGAGACCGAAGTGAAGCAATAAGGCAACAGAGAAGATGTCAAGCAAACTCGGTGGGACCAATTGCACATTTCGGTGAGACTGAAATAACTACAATAGGCAACAGAGAGGTTGCAAGGCCATCTCAGTGAGATCGAGATCCGTATCGGTGTGACCGTGATGTTAGGGTTTCTGGCAGTGGCTATGTCATATGAACTCGGTGCCGCCGGGTAGAAAGAACTGGTGGGGCCGAGTTTGACTTTAGGTTTTGGACATATTTGGAATGAGAAAGTGGTTGAGGGCTTTGGAGCAATATCACTAAGCATTTGAGCAAGCAACCCATTAAGCAACATCTCATCCCCTTTTAATAGTATTGGCTTTCATATGGACTATATGTGATCTTGGATCACTAAAAGTAAAATGAAGAGTCTTGAGATTTTGCCAATGTGTCCTTAGCATTTTGAGGGCCACATTCCTAGTCCATGTCATGTCATTGTTGAACTTGTCTAAAATACACTAGATAAAAGTATTAGTCCAACAAGAGATATGTTGACATTAATTACCAAAATCACCCAGGGAGCACTTGTGCTTTCAGACTGAAAAAGGCAGTGTTGTCATCGAAGCTAAAAAATAAACAAACCGGCACATTCTACCTCTGGATGCAATACAGACTCCAATAAAAAAATTGCTTGAAAATTAGTCCTTCTTCTCTTTCTTTATAGCACAAAAAAGAATGGTATAGAGAGAACCTCTTACCACGGTCGGTTGTTGCCTATGCCTCTCGTGGCTCCGATGTCCGTGCATCTCCGGCAGGGGAAGATAGGAATGCATCGCGCGGTCGCATGACCGGCCTCCATCTCCCTAGTCCTCATCTTTGGTCACTGTAAGCATCTCCCCGTATCTTGCGCCAACGGTCGGCGTTCTCTACGATCTAGGAAAGGAAGGGTGCTCACTTTTTTCTTTCGGAGGAGAGTGAAGAGGCAGTAGTGTATATTGTCTCATCAGGCATCTCTACCCTAGGCCCACTAGATGCAACCCGCAATAGCCAAAGCCTGAAAAAACGATCACTTAGGTTCACGCGACCCAACATTGGGCCCGAAATAAACAGACGTTTAGTTCCTTGTAGATCCACGCAAGAAAAACCATACGTTGTATTAGTTCCTTGTGTAGGTGACTGCTGACTGTAATCTCTTGTAAATATTTTGCTCTCCTTCTATAAAGCTAAGGTACGCTTTTGACGTACTCTTGAAAAAAACAAAAGTGCTTTTTTGCAGCAACTACTCTCGAGTATTCCGCATTGCTGTCGGAATTGATTATAATATATTATTTTCATAAAATTTTGTTGCCTGAATTTTAACTACGAGAATGAAGGCTAAAAATACATATGATTTGTTGTATTTGTTAATTGGCAGCTGATAGGCGCCGGTCGACCGGCCCAAATTTCGGCCGGTCGCCGCGCAGCCACACGATTAGAGCGTCCCAGACCACCCGATTCAGCGAACTATCCCCCACGCGCTTCCCTTCCTTTCCCGCATCAGATCCAGCGCACCCCCGCGTGCTTTGCTCGTCGCCCGACCCTCATGCGCCGCTCGCCGGCTCACCATCGCCGCCGGCTTGCAGGCATAGCACGCCGTGGCCACTCGCCGGCTCACACGCGCAGCTCGCTGTGGCCGCTCGCCCTGCTGAACGGTTGCAGCAAGATCTCTGCTTTGGCCAGTTCCAGCAAAAATGAAAGCTATTTCCAGCAAAAAACACAAAGATTGCAGCAAAAATCACGGTTCCAGCAAAAATCTTCGCCCAACACTATCTCGCTGGTTGAAGCAAATCGCCTGGCCGGTTCCAGCAAAATCAAATGCTATTTCCAGCAAAACACAAAAATTGCCAAAAATTCACGTGATCACCGCCCAGCGCCATCTTGCCGGTTGAAGCAAAACGGCCGGCTGATTCCAGCAAAATCAATACTATTTCCAGCAAAAAACACACAAAAAACAGCAAAAGACCCACGCCATTGTTTTTTCCACGGGTGGTAGCATTCAGCCGACGGGGCGTCGCCTCATAGCTCCGCCGGACTATGGTTCCAGCTCTGCCAAAACACGGTTGCAGCATTCAGCCAGCAGGGGCATCGCCTCGCAGTTCCACCAGGCCATGGTTCCAGCATCGCCGGACAGCGCTTCCAGCTTTTTTCGCCGCGGTTGTAGCATCCCCCTCACCAACATGTAGGCGCCTCGCAGCTCGCCAGACCACGGTTCCAGCTTTCCCCGGCCACGGTTGCAGCACCGCCGAACTGCGGTTGCCGTACCAACGCACCCATCATCGGCGGCCTTATCGCTTGCCGTCGTCGGCCATGGCGCCGCTCGGCGCTCACCATGCGCAGCCGTCCAGTGCCTATGCAGCACCCCCCCGTCATCTTCTCACGGCACACACCCTGTTGTCGCCCTACTACATCGCACCCTCCTCTTGCCATGGATAAAAAGCTCGTCAAGCGGTGCACAGCGGCGCGGTGGTGAGGAATCGGGATGAGCAGAAAGAGGAAAACATGAGGAGGAAGGGAGAGAGAAGGAAGAGATAAGGTGGGGATAGATCGTGTGTGGGTCCCATAATGGACGTGTCCTCTTTTCTGCTCGTTTGTGTCATGTGTGTGCTGAGTCTGGTGGTTTCCTGATGGTTACCTGAGCGAGCGAGGCGCGACCGGCCAAAGCTTCGGCCGGTCCGCCGATTATAAACGTTTCCCTTGTTAATTATATAGTTCCAAAATCTCGTGCATGCATTTGTTGTTTCTCTCACTATATTTCTCATACATGTTGAGAGAAACAAAAATAGTAGGGTCGATAAAGAGGGTTATATGCATGTTGAGTATAAATAGCATTTCTCATATGCATCTTGAGAAAATAAAAGTAGCGAAGTTGATGAAATGCCATATGTGTCTGTTTTTTTTTTAAACACACTATAGACGCATGTAATGTGTATGTCAAGATAAATAAAAGTAATTCAATAGATACCGTGTCCCACATGCGACGTACGGCCGACAACGACAATATGTTTCCCACATACAGGTTAGTTGATTGATTAAAGCCCGTATGCTCTCTTGTTAATTACCGCCTCCTGACTCTTACTTAGCTGTCACATTACAGCCCCGATCAGATCCGACAGACATAGTACTGAATCCGAGCGTGGTGCCAGCTAAACTGGTCGATCAAGCCCATGACGGGCTACTAATTACGGCCTAAACAAACCACGCTCCCACAGTGACAAAAATAAACCTGTACCCACGAGCGAAGCCTGCATGCATGTGAAGCCGTCAGGTCTTGCCTGTGTGGGCATACGTACCAGCTGTACGACCGACCGAGCACACACGGGGGCTCGCATTTTAAAGCTCCATCGGGCCAACTTGGACTTAAGTACGTACGGACGCCACTCGTAAACCGCGAACCCCTTGTGATTATCCGGATCCGCTGCGACACTGCCCCGACATGTACACGCACGGCGGGTGCTAATCCTTTGCTTAGCGCTAAGCGCGGTTAGCCCGACAATATATCCGGATGGGCCGGTGTACGGGCGTCATGTTGGTCATTATTCTAGGAATAATTATGGTTTGTGCCAGTTTGGACAGCAGGACGTGCGTGCATGCGATCCAAATGTGCCAGCTGCACGAAACCGGCTAAGAGCATCTCCGGTAGCGTTAAAATGCGCCTTCCTCATGATATTTGAGTGTCGGTATTCAAAATTGGCCCGTCGCGTCCTGTGAGCCTGTTTTTCGTCGGTTTGGGGGTGTCCAGGGGCGTCGGGGCAAGCGATTTTGACGCTAACGAACTGCGGGCCCGCCGAGTCAGCGACACTCGCCTCGTCGTCCTCACAGCGCCTTGGTTTCCCCCGAGGAATCAATGCCAAGGCTGCCGCCGGTCAGCCTTTCATTGATTCCTCACGCGCGGCGCGGCAACGCCCCTCCTCCCGCCACGAGTACACGCGATGCCCACCCCCGGCCGCTATAAAGCAACGCCTCCCCCTCGCCTGTGGCCACACCCCGCCCACACCGCCGAACTCTACCTCTCGCTTCCCGTGCGCAGCCGCCTCCGACGTTCCTCCCCTCTCTCCTAGTGCCCAGTCGCGACGATGGGCGAGCGATTCCCTGGCGATGGGGCGGCGGCCAATGGCTTCGGCCACCGCTCGCTGCACGAGCGGGAAGCCCACTTTCTGTTCGAGGCCAACATCCCGGCGCCTCCCGACATGCGCGCGCCGGGGCGGTGGAGGCTCAGCGCCGGTGGCGTCCCCATCCCCCGCTGCCAGACGTCACCGCACGCGCCGATTACTTCGCTGACGAGGTCGACCGCGTGCGGGCGTTGTCGGTGTCAAAACCGGCGGATCTCGGGTAGGGGTCCCGGCGTGGTCTAAGGTCGATGGTAACAGGAGACAGGGGACACGATGTTTACCCAGGTTCGGGCCCGCTCTATGGAGGTAATACCCTACTTCCTGCTTGATTGATCATGATGAATGTGGGTATTACAAGAGTTGATCTACCACGAGATCGTAATGGCTAAAACCCTAGAAGTCTAGCCTATATGATTATGATTGCCTCTACGGACTAAACCCTCCGCTTTATATAAACACCGGAGGGGGCTAGGGTTGTACAAAGTCGGTTACAGAGAAAAGAATCTTCATATCGTACGCCAGGCTTGCCATCCACGCCAAGGAGAGTCCTACCCGGACACGGGAAATAGTCTTCAGTCTTGTATCTTCACGGCCCATCAGTCCGGCCCACGTTCATAGTCCGGACGCCCAGGACCCCTTAATCCAAGACTCCCTCAGTAGCCCCTGAACCAGGCTTCAATGACGAGGTGTCCGACTTGCAGATTGTCTTCGGCATTGCAATGCGGCTTCTTTCTCCGAATACTCCAAAGTAGACTTGGAACATATAAAACATATCCGGCTCTGCAAAACAAATACCACACACAACCGCAGAGAGTATAATATTTCACGAGTCCAATCTGCTGACAACTTTGGTAGCGTGACATCACGTCGCTGCCCGGTTATTATTTCGAACCGTTTCTTAACCTGCCACTCCACACTTCAAGATGCGGTTTTCATTGGCACGTCTTGTCGCAGCAGAGATCGTGTCCCCTTATTGCGGGATTCTCATCAATACGGGTGTGGGTAACCCAACCGTTTCATTAGCACGATTCCTTGGGAATAGGCAGGTTTTAAGGCCTAGGAGGAGGCGTGTGATATTCATCGCCTTTATAAAGGGGCACAGACCCGTCTTTCTCCTATACGCTTACCTCTTCCTCATCCTTTCCAACCTCGAGTTCCAGCACCCAGGTTTCAACTTAGTCGCTCCGAGCTTCTCAGTCATGTCCGGATCCAGCCCTCTAGGCCGGTGGATGGCCTCCTCTATTACAGAGGAGGATATCGCGAAGCTCCGGGCGGCAAGATACCTGACCGCGGAAATCCTCCACAGGCTCCCTGCTAAAGAGCAGGTTATTCCTACCCTCAGATCCGGCGAGAGGGTCGTATTCATCTCTCACTTCCTCCGGGGGCTAGGGTTCGCTCTCCATCCCTTCGTGCGCGGACTCATGTTCTGTTACGGGCTAGATTTTCACGATCTAGCCCCGGACTCCTTTCTTCACATCTCGGCATTCATCATTATGTGCAAGGCCTTTCTCCGCATTCCCCCACACTTCGGCTTATGGCTCAAGACTTTTAATGTGAAGCCGGAGGTAATCGAGGGGGAGCAAGCGGAGTGTGGCGGTGCTATGGCGAGCAAACTCGCCAATATCCCTTGGCCAGAAGGCTCTTTTACAGAAACCTCCGACCTGTGGCAGCGGGAGAGGTTTTACATCACCGAACCCCGTGGTACCAAGTGGGCAGCTACAACTGCGTTCCGGTCTGGCCTCCATTACAGCTTGCATCATGGATTAATAAGGGGCTGGACTGGGGATCGATCGACGAAGTGCAGACGCTTCAAAGCCGCATCCGGAGCCTCATCGAAAAGGGCACCGGCCTCATCAACGTAATCCAAGTAATGCTAGTCCGCCGAGTCCTACCGTGCCAGCGACGGCCTCTCCGCATGTGGGAGTTCAGTCCATAAGGACCACGGACCCTTCAACACTTCTTTGGCACGACGCACGGAGGAATGTGGAAGTTATTCTTCGGGACACGAAAACAGTGGCTGGATACCACTGAGGACATCGGCCTCGACTGCAATCATCCGGATACCTCGGTAAGCACTCGACTCCCGAACACAGTTTAGTTAAATATCCCGCAACAATATACTGAGAAAACCATCTTCGACCAGGGCTGGATAAAGAAGGCGGAAAGAATTAGGTGTTCGGCCCCTCTTCCCAAATACTCAGCTGATCCTGTGCTAAGAAGGATGCTGGCTTCGGTGTCATATCAAATGTCGGCGAAGGGGGACGAGGAGGAGGGCAAGAAGGCCAAAGGTGACCTCCATTCTAAAGGTGCACCAGACACTATGTCCGGGGAGATTGGAACTCCCTTTTCCGAAGGCAAATGAGAAGGAGAAACTGACATCCCTCCTCCCCATGGGAAGAAGAGGACCGCCTCCGAGGATTTGGAGGTAAAGTCCCCTAAGCGAGGGAAGATGTCCCTGTCAAGTGGTTCAGGTTCAGAAGACGATGTTGTCGCGCAGCTTCTCCATAAGGACAAACCCTTAGCTGAATCGTAAGTGAATCAGGGGTGCCTTAAACATATCCCGTTCCTTTCTGGTCGCAAGGATAACATATGAAATATATGCTTGCAGTCCGGCACGCAGTCTTCCTCAACAGTCCTCCTCCTCGGGGGATCTTCTTCCGGAGATGATGGAAAGCGAGTCACCTCTGCATACCCCCTCCCCAATAGGGCAGACGATTTTGAGGTGTTGTCCGGGAGGATCTCTCCCGATCAACAAGTGGCGCGAGGGACAATGAGGACCACGCCCGAAGGTGTTACTTCGGCCGTCTAGGGTCTGGGACGTGCGGTCACTACGGGGACCAACAATAGAGGCCCCGGACTATCCAGTTTACAGTCGGAGATGACTCTAGGGTCGGGTAAACATATCCTTTTGAAGGGAGTCTGTACTCCCACAATCGCTTCCAGGAATCCGGAGGCGCCGGATACATTGATGGGCATGTTTCAACATGCGTCCGTCTCAGAGGAACATCGTGTCTTAATGGGTACGGTGGTTGAGAGGATTCTGTCCGCGAAAAGTGGGTTGAATGAAGCATTCACAGGCCTGCTAAGAGGCTTCAAGGTACGTAATGTAATATTTTCAATTGTGCTCTATGCGCAAAATGCACCTGTGTATAGATAGTAGCCCCTGAGACTCTGGTTGGCGTCCAAAGGGAGGCAACCGGAGGATCGAAAAAGACATGCCCAGGAAATAACCTAACTAATTAGAACACAGGCTGTTACATCCTCGGCGCATCGCCCACACTACTGAGGTTGCAGTGTCCAAGCGAAACTTGACATGGCGGATGACGACATCACCCTTATTAACAGGCGACTTGACGAGGTGCAAGGTATGTTTTGAGGCGGTTAGTATATGTATGTATAATAACATGAGCACGAAGCTGAGAATTACATATTGAGACATGCATAACTGCAGATAGTGCTGCCGCGGTTGAGACCCTTCGGGCTGAGCTTGCCCGAGCCAAGGAGCAAGCCAGGATGAGTAATGTTGCTGCCAAGAAGGCAGGTGAGGAGTTAAAGGCCGACCAGGCTGCTCGGCGCCAGTGCGAGGAGAGAATATCTTCCATAGAGCAAGATCTAAAGGATGCCACTGGCAAATGCCAAGCACTCGAGGAGGAGAACAAGGCCAAAGTAGCCGAACTCGAGAAGGTCTTACAAGAGGCGAGAGAAGCACGATCTGAGTCTAGAGCGGCTCAGGAGGAGATCCGGCAAGCCGGGGAGATAGCGGCCGGTAAGCCCTTTCTATTACAGACTAAATTCGGCGATCCGAAGTATGCCCCGCTTAATCAAATGTGGAGCTCTCAGGACGCATTCTTGAACTTGCCGAAGAGTGTCTCCGATGCGGCGCAGTTTTACCAAGCGCAAGAAGGGTATGCAATGGAGAAGCTTTTCTGGTCACAATTCGGCACGCCAAAGCGCCCACTGTTGCTGAACGAACAGATGGCCCAGTGGGCCGAGCTCCACAGGATATCCGGATCTGCCATGAAGGACGTCGTGGTCCGGCTATGGCCAACTGAGCCTGTGTCGAATAGGTTATTTCAGTTTGGTGCAGCGACTTGTGGATGTGGTGCCGCGTATCAACGCTGTGAAGCGATCAACGTGCATTGAAGGTGCACGGATGGCCTTTGCCCGTGTCAAGACGTATTGGGTGAAGATGAAGGCCACCGATATTGCAGCGAAGAGTCCACCCAGGGGCAAGGACAAACACGCGCCGGAGCATTATTTTGAAGATGTCCTAGAGGGCGCCTGCTTGATAGAGGGTCAGTGCTCAAATAATATGATCTTTGAGTGAATGTACCAAAATTGTAAAAACAATATTATGATATATTAAGGCTACGCTTTTTATACTTTTGCCTAAAAGTTTTGGTTCCTCCTGTGCGGCTGTTTTGTATAATCTGAAAGTTTTCCAGTCGTCGGCTTCGGCCCCCTCGCATAAAGTACGGGGGTGTTCGGAAAAGCACTTGATCACTCTTGACCCAACGTCTTGGTCCGTGAAGGAGGTGTCAATGCGGTGAACTAGGCAATCGGACTATAGAGCTGTAGCACTTTCACTTAGCCATAGGAGTTTGACGGTGGGTCTATGATATAGTCCCTGGTATGTACGCGGTTATCCCAATACGGTGCGTTACATAGGTGACCTTAAGAACGGTCCTTCGTGTAATATGGAAAGAATCGCGAAAGATTCTGATAAGTCATCGAGTGGTTGACCAGCTCTCGCCGCATCATGACAGTTAGTTTTCGACTTTCTCTACTGAGGTGCTCATCTGGATAAACCAGGACACAATCGCAGAGGTTCTCCCTTTACTGCCCTAGCCGATAGAGCAGAACGTAAGGTAGTAAGCACAGGAGCCGGGCAACCCAGCTATTGACCAAAGACATGATTTGGAGCTGATGCATATAAGGCCAAACTCGTGACGCCGAAGTGTGCTATAAAGCTGTTCGGACTTGTCGGCAACTCAATTTGTTCCCATATCGAGCCCCTGGCAATTTGTGCCGAGGTGCGTGTGTGAAACAACCGAAGAGGCAAAATCCAGTTCTTTTAGAAAGAAGCGAATACTGAATACGGATTATGTTCACTGGTACCTAATTGATATGTCAATCGCCATCTTACAGAGAATAACGCCAAAATCCAGGCTATTTGACATGCCGGGGGTCGAAGGCTGAGGGAAAAGGCACTTTACAGGCTCGAAATAGAGAGTGTGGTCTACAAAAAATTATTTTGACCTCCTGTCGCACGTCTGCGCCGCCTTGCCTCGGTGAAAGGACTCCTTAACAGGAATAGCCTTTGGTAAGTGTACGAAGCAGAACTCCGAAAGAGTCCATGAGATGACCAGCCTTTGAGCCACCTGTGGTAAAAGATAGAAAATAGTTAGAAAAGAAAAAGAGGCTATGGGAGTGCTTGTAGGCCTGTCCGTATTGTACCTCCGCCGATGACCAGGGTATTTTAAGTGCATAATTATGTATGCGTGGTACAAACTTTGCAGGTATATGAGGCGAACGACGGAGGCCGAACTGCTAATCCAGCTCTGATATTGATCGGTCCTGTTTAATAGAGACCGGCGGCTTAATGGCCGATGAGATACGCGGCTTGATGAGGCCGCTTTTACTTCTACTGTAGTAGCCGTAGTATGATCCTATGTACGGAGGGAGCGTTCTGTATTTCCATTTATTGTTATGACGCCGCGTGGACCGGGCATCTTAAGTTTTGCATGGGCGTAGTGTGGTACCGCATTAAAACAAGCAAAAGCAGTGCGCCCCAGAAGTGCATGGTAGCAACTACGGAACGGGACAATATCGAAGGTCAAGCCTTCGCTTCGGAAGTTGTTCGGTGAACCGAAAATGACTTCCAATGTGATGGAGCCTGTGCAGTGAGCTTCTACGTCGGGTACTGCTCCATTGAGGGTAGTTGTGGTGGGCTTGATTCTTGAAGGATCAATGCCCATTTTGCGGACAGTGTCTTGGTAGAGTAGATTAAGGCTATTGCCGCCGTCCATAAGTACTTTCGTGAGATGGAACCCATCGATAATTGGGTCGAGGACCAGAGTTGTTGAACCTGTGTGACGGATACTGATAGGGTGATCCTTGCGATCGAAAGTGATCAGGCAGACCACCCATTAATTAAGTTTTGGGGGGACCGGCTCTATGGCGTGGCGCCCCTAGTCGCTGCGCTTGCGCTCCCTATAGGTGCGATCACGATACCATGTTTATCGTTTTTACTGGGGAAATTGCTTCTGACCCCCGGTGTTTGGTTGGCGAGTCTCTTCATCATCGCTGTCACTGGGCGGCCCCTTCCCCCTGTCTTCGGCATTAAGCTTGCCGGCTTGTTTGAAGACGCAGCAGCTTCTGTTGGTATGATTGGCTGGTTTATCGGGGGTGCCATGAATCTGCCAGGGCCGATCCAGTATCCTATCTAAATTGGATGGTCCGTCTTTGTTTGCCTTGAATGGCTTTTTCCGTTGACCGGGTTTGGAGCCACTGAACTCGGCGTTGACCGTCGTGTCTTGCGTTCCTTTATTATCATTGTGACTCTTATGTTTATTGTGTCGTGGCTTGCCGTTGCCGTCTTGGACTTCGGAAGTGCCGGATCACTGGCGTTGTTGCTTCTACGAGCGAGCCATCTACCTTCTCCCGCGCAAAAGCGGGTCATCAGAGCGGTAAGGGCTGCCATGGATTTTGGTTTTTCTTGACCGAGGTGGCGGGCGAGCCACTCATCCCGGACGCTGTGTTTGAAGGCCGCTAGGGCTTCGGCGTCCGGACAATCGACAATTTGGTTCTTTTTAATTAAGAACCTAGTCCAGTGCTTCATGGCTGACTCTCCGGGCTGCTGGATGATGTGGCTTAAGTCATCGGCATCTGGTGGCCGGACATATGTACCTTGGAAGTTATCGTGGAAGGCGTCTTCCAGGTCCTCCCAGCTGCCAATGGAGTTCTCTGGATGGTTGTTTAGCCAGTGCCGCGCCGGTCCCTTTAGTTTTAGTGGGAGGTATTTGACGGCATGGAGATCATCACCGCGGGCCGTGTGGATATGGAGAAGAAAATCCTCGATCCATATCTTGGGATCTGTTGTTCCATCGTATGATTCGATATTCATGGGTTTAAACAATTCTGGGAATTCGTGTTCCGTTACTTCATCGGTGAAGCAAAGGGGGTGTGCGGCGCCTCTATATCGGGACAAGTCGTGACGCAGCTCGAATGGAGTTCGTCTACGGTTTTCGGCTCGGGCGTGGTTATGTTTGTCGCGTTCGGCTAGATGGTCGTCGTCGCGCGTCGGCGCACGCCCCCGCGATCTGTAGATCGATCTGATCTGACCTGGTCTACTGTCCAGGTCCTGCCGTAGGTTGTATGCTCTGTTGGAAAAGGCGGTGCCTAGGAAGCGCTTAGGCACGCCTAGGCACTAGGCGATGGCCAAACTCCTCGCCTAGGGCATAAATGGAAGTCTAGGCAGGGTAAGTAACAAATTGTTACCCAAGCGAGAAATCATGATATATTGCACTAAAATGCCAAACATGACACATTCAAATGGTAGTAGCTAGTAGTTTTCTTATTTATCTGCCCTAAATTAACATCAATACACATATAATAACCCCAATAACCCTGATAGTAGAAGCTATATTACCGTCTAGGCCACGCCTAGGGCGCTTAAGCACCTCCTAGGCACTAGGCGAAGGCGAACCGCCTCGCTTACGCCTACCGCTTTTTCCAACCTTTGTTGTATGTATGTCCCCGAGCTGCTTTATCTCTGCCTTTACGGTGAGCTAGTGCGGGCTGGTGTTCGCCTTGAGTTGCCGCTTTGTCCCGGCCACGTGGTGGTCGATTAGCCGCATTATGTGCTGAAGGTACAGGCTCTAGTGCCTCGTCGTCCAATTGAGGTAACAATTTGTGCTTCGGATAACTTTTGGTCGGGCACTCGAGGCTGTGTTCCTCGGCTACTACGACCTGAGTCCATCTGTCGTTGAGTGTATCCTGTTCGGCTTGAAGCCGTTGCTGCTTCCTTTTCAGGCTCCTCGCGGTTGCGATGAGCTGTTGCTTAAAGCGTTCTTGCTCGAGGGGTTCTTCTGGCAAGATGAAGTCTTCGTTGCCGAGACTTATTTCGTCTTCGGAGGGTGGCATATAGTTGTTGTCCTCCGAGTCGTCATTCCCAACTGGCTCGTCGGGGTTACTCTGCCCTTCCTCCGTGCCTTCCTGTTCGGAAGCTAGTTCGATGAGGGAGTTTGGGTCTTCGACATTCTCTAGAGTACTATTTTCTCCAGTGTCGGTACTTCTTTCTTTGTCACCGCGTGATTTTGAACGGCGCCGCTGATGCCGCCGCTTCGGTGGTTTATCAGCGTTATTGTCCTTAAACGGATCCTTACCGCCGTCCTCGCCATCGTCTTTGGATGTATCCACCATATATATATCGTACATGGAGGTGGCCGCCCAGTGTTCAGTATGCGGTGGGCCTTGCGCCTTCTCCTCTCCGGCGTCGTCGTCCACACCGTCGATGTCTTCGGAGTCGTAATCGAGCATGTCGGTTAAATCCTCGACAGTGGCTATAAGGTGGGTGGTGGGTGGGAGAAACAATTCCCTGCTCTCAGCCCCTAGTCCGAGCTGGGCATAGTTTGGACGTTGCTACTCAGTAATGACAAGGGATCGCATTAAGTCCAGACGCTTAAAGGCGAGGTTTGTTCGGAGAGATAAAAGTCCATGGAGTACGGCGGGAGGGATACTCCCCGGCCGGACTCACACGGTGCTAACTCCGAGGGTTCGGAGCCAGTGCCCGAAGAAGGGTCTGGCTTCGTGATGGTTGCCAGCGACGCCACTTCAGCCGGCTCTCCCGTACTGGGTTTGGTGGGCACAGACAGTCCGGCGAGCTCGTGAAGTCCTTCTTCGGACATGGCAACGTATTCCGGATCTAAGGCCAGAGCGGGAGTTGGAGTCGCGAATCCTTGGAAGATCAAGTCTCCCCGGACGTCAGCGACATAGTCCAGGTTTCCAAAACTAATCCGGTGACCTGGGGCGTACCTATCGATCTGCTCTAGATGGCCAAGCGAGTTGGCCTGTAGTGCGAAGCCGCCGAACACGAAGATCTGTCTGGGGAGAAAAACCTCCCCCTGGATAGCGTTGTTGTAGATGATTGACAGAGCCATCGAACCTCCTGAAGACGACGCAGCGGACCTCTCAATGAAAGCACCAATGTCGGTGTCAAAACCGGCGGATCTCGGGTAGGGGTCCCGAACTGTGCGTCTAAGGTCGATGATAACAGGAGACAGGGGACACAATGTTTACCCAGGTTCGGGCCCTTTCTATGGAGGTAATACCCTACTTCCTGCTTGATTGTTCTTGATAAATATGAGTATTACAAGAGTTGATCTAGCACGAGATCGTAATGGCATAAACCCTAGAAGTCTAGCGTGTATGATTATGATTGCCTCTACGGACTAAACCCTCCGGTTTATATAGACACCGGAGGGGGCTAGGGTTGTACAAAGTTAGTTACGGAGAAAGGAATCTTCCGCGAGGCTTGCCATCCATGCCAAGGAGAGTCTGATTCGGACACGGGAAAGAGTCTTCAGTCTTGTATCTTCACGGCCCACCAGTCCGGCCCACGTACATAGTCCGGACGCCTGAGGACCCCTTAATCCAGGACTCCCTCAGGCGTCGCTGACGGAGGAGGAGTGGGCCCTCCTGCAGTACGCCGCCGGCAACCACGAGGCGTGGGCGGCGTACTTCCAGCACCGGCAGGCGCAGCGGCTGGCCTCCACCAACGGGGCGCCGGTGGTGCGGGGCACCAAGAACAGCGAGGGGCGCCGCCTGTGGTGGGGCGCCCCCGGCCGCATGCTCCACGCCGTTCTCCGGCACCTCGAGGCCGACAACGACCCGCCCTTGACGTACCCTGTCGCCCCTTTCCGAAGCGGCGGCCAATGGATGCCGAGAAGGATGGTGTCCTCTTCTTCCTCCTCCCGCTCCTCCTCCGGGTCGCCGGCGCTGTTCAGCGTCAAGGCCGAGCCTGCGGAGATGCCGCTCGGCCGGCGCACCCACAGTGCCGGCATCGTCATCAACGAGGGCGGGCGTGCCTCCTCCTCGGCTCCTTCCTGCTTCTTCAAGCCGAAGACAGAGCCAGGGATCGCTGCCGTCATGAAGACGGAGCCCGGGCTCGCCTCCGTGAAGACAGAGTCAGGACTCGCCGCCGTGAAGACGGAGCCGGGGCTCTCCGGCGCGGCGGCCTTCAAGTGGCCGCGCGAAGACTGGGCGCTGACGGAGCTAGAGTGCCAGTGGCACACGTTGGAGCAGATTGCCGCTCGGCGCCGTGGCCGCGACGAGGGAGGCGTCGTAGTTCTCGACGACGACGACAGCGACAATGACACGCCGCCACCAGTCTGCTAAGGCGACCCCGGGCAGGTGTCCAGCAGGGGCGGCCGCGTGAAGGAGGAGAAGGACGACGAGGACAACGGCGATGGCGGCGACTTCGCCTCGCTCAGCGTGTTCTTTGGCCTGTAGTTGCGGCCTTTGTTTTTTTAAGTATTTCACTTTCATATGTAAAAAACTGTTTAAGTCGCCTAAGTAATGTCATGTTCGCCGAATCTTTGTCCCGTTTGACGAATTTTAGCTGAATTCCTTTTCAAAAATAATTAAAAGTGCCTTCTGGGGCGACCCTGGGGTCGGCGGCCGAGAACCCGAAAGCCCCCACACCGATTTTAGCGCCGGTTCGCCCCCACGCGGCGATTTTACGAGCCCCCTGGGGGACCAACGGCTGGAGATGCTCTCATGTCATTACGGAATCAGCCGGATTTAGATCGTAATTTCGAGGGATTCTCTTTTGCCGTACCATGGCATGACAGCTAATGTGCATTTGAACTTGTGCCAGTTTCATGGTTTACATGTACTGTCTTATGAATGAGAAAATGTACATTTTTCTCGTCCCTTAATCATTGTCTAAGTTTTGTAAGTGCACAAAGAATCTCTAGTCCTCTAGTGGCCGACGCCCCGAGTTTCCCTTAGTCCTCCTCCACTCGTGATCGTCGATCCCCTTTGTTCTCCACTGTTCGAGATGACTAAGGGGTAACCTGGTTGGTTGCCCTATCTTGTCTGGTTGGGAACTTAGGGTTTTGAGTAAGCAACGGAGAGATCGATCATCATGGCAAATACACATGAGCGTCTGGTTCCCGCAACAAGAAAGATGATGATCCCAACGTTCTACTAGAAAGGTTGCATTTGGAGGATGAAAAACTTGATAATATGATCTAGAAGGAGGAAGTCGACGATCCGAAGGAGAAACCGAAGTGGTTAGCCCTTGCAAGGCTATTGACTACAAAAGCTTTCAATCAAGGAGCACTAATTGCGGATATAGAGCCGCATGGCACTCGACGAGGGATGTGGCGTGGAGAAGGATTAATGCCAACCTCTTCTAAGTGCAATTCAATTGCTTAGCTGATTGGAATAAGGCTATCTACCAAGGCCCTTGGGATTTCCAAGGTACGACTCTGGTAATTGCCGAAAAGTGCTAAATTGGACAAGATCGAAACCAGGTGTCAAATACATAGGCTGCCAGATGGAGTTTTGAAGAAGTAATAGTTTGTAGAGAATATGGATAAGCGCATTGGAGAAGTACATGAGCTGCAAATTACCCTACCTAGCAGTTTCATTATTGAGTTTGTCCGAGTTAGGGTTAAGCTTGATGTGAATAAGAAACTGGCCAGATTTATCAGCTTCGCCAAGGCCGAGAATACTGAGTTTTATCAAGTTAAATTTGAAAAGCTACCCACTTCTGTTATTGGTGTGGTAAGCTTGGATGTTGGCATGAGGGGTGTTGCATGGTAGAGCTCAGTGAAGACGATATGGAGTGGGGTTCATTCATCTTAGCAACCAAGAGAGGGCGTGAAGGAGGAAGAGGATCAGGCCCTAGCCAAGATACAAGTAAGGGAAAAGGTTGAGGCAATGCAGGTGGTTTTTGTGGGCGTTTTCATGCTAATACGGCTAGGCGATTTGGCGGTAAGGTGGTACATGGGATTCAGAGCATACTGAAACTGAGGATGTGTACATAGGAGACATGGACTATGATGCGAATGATACTATTGCCAAGTCTAATAATGCTTTGGTGCTTACGAGCACTGGTAATGAACTGGTTGATAACCAAACATGAGAGGGTGCAAGACTGCTAGGTAAAAGACTCAATGCAAAAAAGGAGACCCCCCTTAATCAGTGGTAACATGGAGGGTAGACCGAAGGTTCTGACTATAGTAGACATGCTTGAAGGAGGTCAGAATGTACCGATTGATCCAGAGGAGATGCTAGAAGGGGAGGAAAGTACTCCCAAAAAATTCAAAGAACAAAAGTAACTTAAGGATGAATGATGGTAGAGTGATCAACAACCTAATTGATAAGATATTGGTGGCCTCCAAGGTGGGGGGACTGAATGCAATGAAAATACTAGTGTGGAATTGTCGCACTATGGCCAATGTTGCGGCAAAGAGATTGCTTCTAGAAATCTAGAAGCAAGTTTGGCCAGATGCGATTTTTCTGTCTGAATCGCACCTAAAAATTCAAGGTAGAAAAGCTTACTAAGTGACTAGATTTGGATTTGTTCGAATGCTCGAAAAGTGATGGATTGGCGGGAAGTTTGAAGTTGACGTGGAAGAATTCGTTCAAGGTTTTTCTGCAATTCACTCAACCTGGGTTTGTTGATGTGCGATTAGAGAACAATGATGGAAATACATGGAGATTTACTTGTTTTTATGGGAATCAAAATGGGAGAGGAGGCATCTCTTATGGAGGAATTTGCATGATCTAGACCACCAAGCTAATCTTCCATGGCTTGTGACAGGTGACTTTAACGAGATCCTCTACTCTCTGACAAGGAGAGTGGTAATCTTAGACCAATTAAAATGATGGAGAACTTTCGAGATGTTCTTGTTGATTGTAGTTTGGAGGATCTTGGTTATTTAGGATATATATTCACTTGTCGTCGAGGCCATATCAAATAACGCCTTGGTCATGCGCTAGGAAATGGACTTTGGCAAGGTATCTTCCCTACGATAACTGTAACAAATGAAGAACATTTGAAGTCTGACCACCACCCCTTATCATTTATTTGAAACCAAATGATGTTGTTATTCATTAGTTGGCGTGAGGAAAGAAATTTGAAGCGCAATGGCTACAAGAAGGATCGGTGAAAGAGGCTATTTCAAGTGCATGGAATGATGCGTTAGAGGCACCTAATTTTTCTACATGTACTGCTCTAGTACATGGTGTGCTGCATAGGTTGGATAACCAAGTTTTAAGGACCCGAGAGGAAAGGCTTGATGATGTGAAGGCTCGCAGGAGACTACTCGTAGGGCGTAGCCCATAGATGATAATGATGCTCGGTTACTAGAAAGTTTGATTCAAATTTAAAATGTATTGGAACAAGAGGAATCTATTGTTTGCAACGTTGTCATGCCATCTAGATCAAGAACGAAGATCACAATATAAATTTCTTCCATAATTTCGATTTGGCCAGGAAGAAAAGGAATTCTGTTAAGAAGTTGAAGGGTGATGAAGGTAGCTGGCATGAAGGTAGTGATGAGCTAGGTCATCAAATTTCCTTTTATTTTCCTAATCTGTTTGGTGCGGATATTGTTGAACCAGATATGTAGGTTACTAATAAGTTTATCCATGGGTTACGAGGCATATGAATTATTCTCTTATTACCCCATATACTGTAGAAGAAGTCAAAAAAATGTCGTTTAGTATCGTGACCTTAAGGCCACAGGTCCGGATGGACTTCATGCGTTCTTCTATACGAAATTTTGGCCACTACTAGGGGATGATTTGATAGCGGCAGTACTAGGGGCAATTAACTCTCTAAGCATACTAGAGGGGGGGGGGATACCATAATTGTGCTCATTCAAAAAATAAAGAGTCCATAGAATATCACATAGTACCGTCCTATCAGTTTATGTAACGTTATCTGCAAGGTAATATAAAATGCGTCCTGTCTAAAGGTGTTCCTACCAGAGCGGATTCCGACACCAAAAGTGTGTTTATCCTGGGTCCTATTATCACGGGCAATGTTATAGTGGCTTATGAGTGTTATGATGCAAAAAGAAGAAAGGGAAACTGGTCTATGTGTGGTAAAGTTGGATATGCATAAGGCATGTGATCATGTTGAATTGAGTTTTTTGAGAGTCATTCTTCTCGGTATATAGAGTTCTCCATGGAATGCGTGAATTTGGATATGCAATGTGTGAGTACATTAAAATATTATGTCAGGTTTAATGTGAAACAGATGAGATTATCCCCACAACATGACTTTGGCAGGGCGATACCCTCCCCCTACCTGTTTATTCATTGTATAGAGGGACTGACAACCCTTATTAATGGGGCGGAAAGGAATAATGTTTTGCATTGAGTGCAAGTTTGTGGAGATGCCCCCTTGGTCTCAAATATGTTATTTGCAAAGTATTGGTTGATCCTTAATTATGAAGGCCGACTCACAGAGTGTATTAGCCCTACGCAATGTTTTGAACAGTTATTGTGCAGCTTCGGGCGAATTAGTAATGGAGATAAATCATCCATTTACTTTATCCTGAATAGATGAATACAGAAATTACAGTTAAGGCGGAAGTCTGTCAAATCTTGAATATTCTTACTGATTCATTATCAGATTAGTATCTTGGACTTCCTTTGATGGTTGGCCTTGATAGGTCATTTTTTTGCATCTTATCGTTCTAGTTTGTCAAATGGTGAACGGTTACAAAGAAAAAACCTTGTCTCTTGGGGGCAAGGAGGTGCTTCTGAAAGTGATAGCTCAAGCAATCCTAACATCAATTCCCATCTTTAGGCTCCCAGAAAAATCCATAAGAAAATCACTGATACGATGGTGCATTACTGGTGGTGTGATGATGAGAACTAGAGAAGAATGCACTGGCTAGTGTGGTGGAAAATGTGTGTTCCAATGGAGAAAGGAGACATGGGATTCAAAGATATTAGTAGTTTTAATCAAGCTATCTTAGCTAGACAAGTTTGACGATTGATTGGTAATAATAAATCTTCATGTGCAAGAATTCTTAGGGCGAAGTATTATCAAGATGGTAATATCCTTTCAGTTAAGTTGAATAAGAGCTCTTCATATGTTTGTTAAAGAATATGCTTAGGCATTGAAACGTTCAACCAAGGGCGTATCTCGAGAATTGGTAATGGTGCAAGTGTTCATCCTTGGGATGTTCCATGGATCCCTACTAGTAGTTCCAAAAAGATTGCTACCAGAAGGGGTGTAACCCTACTCACTAGGTACATGAACTCGTCCATCCGACTACCCAACACTTTAGTAAAGTATTAATTAGGGATGTTTTTAGGAAGTTGATGCAAAAAGGATTCTTCAAATTCCACTACCAAACAATGATATGGAGGATTTTGTTGCTTGTCAGCTCACAAAATCCCATAATTTTTCTATGAGATCAGCTTTTCTTGTCAGTTCACAAAATCCCATAATTTTTTGTGAGACCAGCTTATCAGTTAGAGTAGAATTCTTATTATGGAAGTAATTTTGAAGGAAGTAATATACAAGGTGCCTCAGTTGCCAATCCAATCTAGAAGGTACTGTGGAAATTCAAAAGTCCTAGGTAAAGTGAAAGTTCATGTGTGGCGGACGTTGCATGGTGTTATCCCATGCAAAGTTGTTCTTATTAATTGGCATATGAATACCCATATAGTGTGCAGGTGTGTCAGGTGAATATCAAAGACATACGACATCCATTATTGGAGTATTGTTGAGCAAAGAAAGTCTGGGGAAATTGGGTCTGCTGGACGAAGTGGAAAACACTCTGAATTGATATGGTCGGTTCAGCTGTACTAGAGGAGTTGATTGGTGGCTTGCGTGATGACCCACTATACCTTGAGAAGGTCCCTGTAACATGCTTTATTGTGGTGGTTAGCTTGTATTTATGGTGGGGAAAAAGGCAATGTGCAAAGGATGAAAATATATCGACACCAGAATGATTTTCCTTATCGGTACAAGTATTGTCGCTTAACTATTGTTGGGATGGTACTGTAGATCATACGACAAAGAGCATGTGGGTTAAACCGCCGCAGGATACAGTGAAGTTAAATGTGGATGCCTCATTCGAATGTGAAATAAGTACAACTTCTATTGGTGTCCTTTTAAGAGATGAGGTTGCCAATTTCATTGCGGCAGAGAGTAGATTTATGGGGACAACTGTACAATAAGTTTAAGCTTTGGCGATGAATAAGGGACTTAAACTTGCAAATTCATTAGGCATCCATACATTGTTGGTCCACTCTGACTGTGTGGGACCAATGAATGAAATCCAGCAAGGAACGATGGTTTCACATCCTTAATGATTGTTTCGATATTTGTAACAATTCTAGCAATATTATTATTGAGCTTATGTGTACGAGACTAACTGTGTGGCTCATGAGCTAGCTAGGAAGGCTAGGGTTAATCCTCTAGGTGTGTGGACGAAGACATCACCCTTTTTATTTGTAGTCTTATCATGGACGATGTAACCATGATGGCATTCCACCAAATAATCATTGTCTAAGTTTGACTTTGATAGTCTCTCGAGTGTCAAAAAAATCTCTAGGGAAAAAGTGTCAAAAGCATTTACATTTGGTCCTTTACATGGTGAAAAGCATTTTGACGAAACTGCGACTGTTTCACATGTCGGCCAAGAAAAGAAAGATAAATAATAATTAGAGATATTCTTAAAAAACATAGATTTCAATAGATTCAAAAGTTAAATTTCTAAAACAATCCAAATCTCCTATCTGTCTAACTTCCAAAATTTCCTTTTGATTTATGTATTTCCAAATATTATTTTAAAGTATTTTTTACACAAGAAGCTACCTTTTTATTCCCCCACCCACATTTTTGTTGTTGTTTTGGACTCTCCCTATTTTCCTTAGTTGCGCTCTCCTGAAAAAAAGGTTTCAGAGAAATTAGCAATTCTCTTACGAGTACGATGTTTCAACAAAAGAGAAAAAGAGTCTAGTTGTTATCACAAATATTTTTATAGAAGTCCAAAGTTGACCCAATAATTTTTATGTCCAAATAAGATTTTGCTAGTTGTCCAATCTTTTTATTTCCAGGGACGCAAGCCTTTATACAGTCTTGATCCCTTGAATGCGAGAATCATAACGTGCAGGCATCATGCGGCTCAGAGTGTTGACTTAGACATTAGAAAGTAGCACTTGATTTGGATTTAACAATCAGAATAAAATATTTCATAGGGTTTATGTGCAACAACAACAAAAGCTAGTTAGTGCCAAAAACTAGTATAAAAGCTCTCGAAGCAATCTGAGCAAAAATATCAAACTACTCATACCTATGTCCACTTGAAACCAGTGATACCATGTTTCAAATAAGTTTATAAAAAGTCCAAAAAAATGTGGTATGTTGGGAGATGATGTTGTACAAGCATGTAAAATTTCAAAGTTAAAACTATATTCGTTTTGGCAAGTGTGAGAAAATAACAATTAATAGTCTCAAACAATGCTAGATCTCTATTCAGCATAATGAGAGCATGGGTTTGAACGTTAAAATCCATGTGTTTCTGGAACATTATTTTTCTAGCATACAATGTTAATTTTTTGAGAATTCGGGAAACTTCCAAATGTGGTTTTCCTTGAAGTTACCATTGTAACCTAGCTTCAACTTCCTTGCCAGAAAATTCCATGGAGGCATGGAGCCTTCACACCCACGTTAGCCAATTTTGTAAACTGAAATAACCAGAACCTAGGCCGACCATTTTTTTGAGAATAATTATTGTATTGATCAAAGTTTAGGGATTACAATCTCATCTGACAATGTCAATGATGCCTTCGAGTCCAGAGCCCAGCCACGAAGCAATTTGGTATTGGGTTCTACCAAAGTTTGCCATGTAATCACAGGCAATATTAGTAGTATGATGAATGCGGGTAAAGAAGAACTATGTTCCTCCATCTTCACCTTCATCTCCTCAAGCAAGAAAGAAAATATGGACTTATTACTAATCAGATTGTTCACTAGTGAGGCTGCCTCGAGACAAACTGATTCCATGTTCATCTCTAGTCGCCACTTTCGGCCGAGAGCTCGGCGTATGCCACCCGAGAGATCCACATGCATCATCTCCCACTGCTCCACCCTTCCTTGATCTCTGGTCATCGTCTTCTGCCACCGTCTGATCTCCACAGATCCAGATGCTCCACCTCTCCCCCACCTCTGTCCACCGTCCTCCGCTCCTAGCCAACCTCCATCTACGAGTTGCAGTTGCGCCCGTCGTCGCCCCCAGCTGTAGTTGCGGCACCGGCCACCCCCAAGCATGGTCGCACTTCCCACAAGCTCCCCCGAAGCCAATGCATGCACGAGCTTTGTATCAGACACCCCAAGCTACTCCAGCTCTTCTCCATTGTCCAACGTTGTAAGGTGAGATTTGTTCTGTCATGTTTTTTCTCCCCAACAATTTGTTATTTTCTCTTCTCCTGGCTACAATATGTGGTGTGTTCAGTTTAATTGAATTGCATATACTGGCTTAGTTGTACTTATGAATGCCATATGCATAGATGTCAAAAGATCAAAAGTCAACTGGAATGTGGAAGTGACCACAATGTTTTGCAAACTTGCTGATATTGAGAAGCGAAAGGGGAACAGACCTATCAAATTTTTGAATGTTGCTGGGTACAAGAACGAAGAAGTTGGATTCTTAGAGAAGATCGGATGACATTAAATAGGTTGTTGTACAAAAACAAATTAGGGGGGGGGGGTCTAAGGACTTTTTCAGGGATTGGTTGATCCTTAAAAACAAATCAATTGAACTTAGTTGGAATGATGTAACAACACCGTGATAGCTGACAATGAATGGTGGGAAGCTGGTGAAATAAATTATCTTAATAAGATCAAATTGTCATCTAACTAATCTTCCACTAGGATTTTTTGTTCACAAGTGCCAAACTATTTATTTAGGAAAACAAGGACATATTGTAGTTTCATAAATGTGGTCCTAAAAATTTGGAGGAACTGTGTATCATGTTTGAGAATATCAATGTTACAGGAGAAAGTTCTATCGTGCCTGGTTGTAAGAACACTAAAGTGCATGATGTTGAAGATGACGAAAGAGAGGAGGGGAAAGCGCAGACAACCCAAGCATATTTAGAGATACTTTGGTCAAGTATGTAGATAGGTTTCCACATCCATCTATAGGTATCCATTTTTTTATGGATGCATCACAATATTGTCTCGTTCATCTTGTTGATTCCATGTATAAAGCTATTGCTTTATGCTGACATGTACTATCTTGTTGACTTGGGTTATCCCAATTGTGATGGATATTTAGCTCCATAGAAAGGGCAAAAGTACCATGTGCCAGAATTCCGCCAAGCTCTCCCACCAAATGGGATTTTTTTTAATCTATGCACATTCATCCCTGCGCAATGTCATTGAGCGTGCATTTGGTGTGTTCAAGATGAAATGGCATATTTTACTAAAAATGCCAAGTTGCCCTTGTGAGAAGCAAGCTTGGATCATCATTGCACGTATGACACTTCATAACTGCATTAGAGAAAGCCATTTGAGAGACTTCGAGTTTGATAATGGTGAACATGACGAGAACTACATGCCATGGAATTTACAACCCCACCCATAGGCTATGTTTCCAACATTTTGGTTGGTGATTATGCGCCCATGCAAGCAACTCGTGAGGCGATTGCTAAAAGATTGTTGGAGGGTCAACCATAGTTTGACATATTACTTAACGAGATTGTGATCATTGATGCATATTTTGGATGATATGTACATATGTAAGACTATGATGGTTAGTGCATATTTTGGAGAATATGTTTCATATGTAAGACTACGATGGTTCGTGCTTATTTGGATGCTATGTTTCATAGGCATATTTTGGATGATATGTTTCCACAATCATTACATTTGTAGATTATTTAATATTTTATATGGTTAAAAAATTGCCAGTTCTCCATTCATCTAGTAAAACAAGCTAACTGTGTTTTATTCTGCACATAAACATCATACTCATCACCAAGTCATATTACTGACATTTCACAACACACAAAACTCCTACAGCTGTCCAACAGCAGGGTAAACAAACAGATAACTTCTGATTCTCGGGAATCTAGAGCCACAACGAATTCCCTGAAATCTATTGCGGGAATTTGCAACTCAAACAAAGTGGGCCTAATTCTCGAAGGATTCTTCAAAATCCCTCTTTCCAAAAAAAAAATCTGTACACTCACTGATAATTAGTGCTACTGCATTCCCAACCCCTAACCATCACGCTCACGCTGGGGGAAGCACGCAGGCAGCTTCCCTCGAGCGCGCCGTGCCAAGTTGCCAACGCCCCAACGCCATGCAAATATGCAATGCAAAGGGAGCTTCCTCCCTTTACGACTTGTTTACTCCATGATCGAGCTCGGGCCTCTCATATAAACCCCCCGCCCTCCCTCTATCTTCACACACACCGTCGTTCATCCTCACCTGTCACCTCACCTTGTAGTTGTACACCCACGCAGCATTCTCCATTCTAGCCGGCACCAACTGTTTGCTCAACACCAGCGAATTCTAAAGTCTAGCGATGGCAGACGCGACTGCGCCGCGACCGCTCCTCCGCCGCGCGCTCTCGTTCCGGGAGCCGCTGCTGCTCATCCCCCACCTCGTCGGTTTCCTCGGCACCGTCGCGTCCGCCTTCTTCCACAGCTACGCCTCCTTCCTGCAGTCCTTTGCCAGGTCGATCCTCGTCCCGTCGCCGGCCGCTTACGCCAAGTGCGCTTACGCAACGTCCTCGGCGGCGCACGTCGCGCCGTGCTGCGAGGACGTCCGCGCCGAGGAGGAGGAGGACAACGAGCTGCGGAAGGAAGAGGTGGAGGCGATCATGGCTAGGATGGGGCTGGGAGTGGCCGGCTCCGGCGAGGGGCTGAGGGCCAGCATGGGCCACAACGAGGTGTCCCGGCTGTTCGACGCCGAGGAGCCGAGCTTCGCGGAGGTGCGGCGCGCGTTCGCCGTGTTTGACGGCGACGCGGACGGGTTCATCGGCGCGGCGGACCTGCAGGGCGCCCTGGCGAGTCTCGGGTTCCCGGAGATCGACGCCGCCGCATGCGAGGCGATGATCTCGTCGAGCTGCGGATCCAGGGACGGCAGGATGAACCTGTTCCAATTCGTCAGGTTCCTCGAGGACGGCCTCTGCTGACAGATCGGCCGAGGCAGCCTCTCTTTTCGTTCCGTTGCACGGTGCGCCGCTCAGCTGTCCTGTTTTTCCTTCTGCGACGCCAAGAGTTGGGGGTGGATGGATTATGCAACAAATTAACGCACTAATTCTCGAGCTTATTAGTGGATCGAACTGATTTCGCCAATTGATCATAGATAATCTTTGATTATACACATTGATTTGCTTCACTTTCACGTATCAATGATCCTGCCTTTTGGCATAGTCGTCGAATCTGTCTCTGCCAAATCGTGTCGATAAATCAAGCCTGACAGTTCAACCCTCAGACTTGAGAGCATATTATTTGGGTCCCTGTGCAAGACGATACAAAGAGGCCACCGACTCCCAGCGAATCTCTTCCTCCTGACCGATCACGTCGCGTGCGTGCGTCGACATCACAGCCTGCTATTTCGTCCTGCCGTCACAAGGAAGCTTCCTCGGAGCTGCTCGCGGTGTACGGACTCGGAAAATTGGTGAGGTTGACACCTACAGAAGGGTCCAAGGCTGCGCAGCCACCCCCGTTCAAGTGTGTGGAAGCACCCCGCAGAGAAAAAAAACAAGTGTGTGGAAGCGGAGAAAAAAAAGCTTGATTAGAAAGGGGTATTACAAAAACACCCCAAAGAAGGAATGCACGGCATAACAATAAGTGCCAAAAATAAATAAAAAGACTTGCTCGGTTTATCGAGTAAAAATCAGACGAAGAGCTAACCAACTCCTAGCTAAACTAGGCCTAAAACATCACAATACACACCAAACTCCAGAAGGCCAACACCCCTGCATCACTCCCGGCCAGGCACTCGAGCGCTTTCGCTGCTACCAGAGTGCACTCTAAAAACAGAGGTATTATATCAAGCTAACACAAGCATGTTTGCGAAACTCGACAACACTGGAGAGGACTGACATGTCCGATAGAGCGAACTTATGCAGCTCCGGTCCTTCAAGGTTGGCAAACTTAACTCGCGTGATGCTCCTTGTCTCCTTGTATATGGAGGGCCCTGCTGCCGCGGTGGGAGATGTCATGCTAGCCGCGCCGACCACCTCTCTAAGCCCCAGGCCCTCTGGCTGAATCCAACTCCGAGACGAAGCCCCCAAGAGGGAAATGACGCCGAGCAAAGTTAATAACGCCGCCATCTCCGATCCAGGAGACCGGATCTAGCATTTCCCTAAAAGTACGTTCAAAGAGGAAGGGGAGGACCCCAACATCGACAACTCCAAAAAAGGAACGATGCCAGTAGGCGCTCTCACCGACTTTGACCGCAGCTGGAGCGGCAGAGGTATGGTGGCGGCGATGCAGACAAGGCGGAAGAGGGGAGAGGAAGACGGCAGGTTAGGCGATTTGGAGTGATTTGGGATGGGTCTGCCATGTTGGATCCGACGTGATCGACGCGTTCGGGCCTCCCAATATTTGCCCACGTATGGGCTGGGTTTGAGGGCCATCGAACATCCCGGACGTTTAAGTTGGGTATAGGGGTCCGGTTGGATGACAATTTCGTGACCGGGCAATGACCGGACCGTCCATCCGAACATATATGGGAGATTTGAGGGGCCCGGTGAAGGAAATATGCCCTAGAGGCAATAATAAATGTTATTATTTATTTCCTTATATCATGATAAATGTTTATTATTCATGCTAGAATTGTATTAACCGGAAACATAATACATGTGTGAATACATAAACCTACAGAGTGTCACTAGTATGCCTCTACTTGACTAGCTCGTTAATCAAAGATGGTTATGTTTCCTAACCATGAACAAGGAGTTGTTATTTGATTAATGGGATCACATCATTGGTTGAATGATCTGATTGACATGACCCATTCCATTAGCATAGCACCTGATCGTATAGTTTGTTGCTAGTGCTTTTCTTCATGACTTATACATGTTCCTATGACTATGAGATTATGCAACTCCCGTTTGCCGAGGAACACTTTGGGTGCTACCAAGCGTCAGCGTAACTGGGTGATTATAAAGGTACATTACAGGTGTCTCCGAAGGTACATGTTGGGTTGGCATATTTGAGATTAGGATTTGTCACTCCGATTGTCGGAGAGGTATCTCTGGGCCCTCTCGGTAATGCACATCACATAAGCCTTGCAAGCATTGCAACTAAATGTGTTAGTTGTGAGATGATGTATTACGGAGCGAGAAAAGAGACTTGCGATGTGAGATTGAACTAGGTATTGGATACCGGCGATCGAATCTCGGGCAAGTAACATACCGATGACAAAGGGAACAACGTATGTTGTTATGCGATCGACCGATAAAGATCTTCGTAGAATATGTAGGAGCCAATATGGGCATCCAGGTCCCGCTATTGGTTATTGACCGAGAGGTGTCTCGGTCATGTCTACATAGTTCTCGAACCCGTAGGGTCCGCACGCTTAACGTTTCGATGGCGGTCATAATGAGTTTATAAGTATTGATGCACGAAGGTTGTTGAGTCCGGATGTGATCACGGATATGACGAGGAGTCTCGAAATGGTCGAGACATAAAGATTGATATATTGGAAGCCTACATTTGGACATCGGAAGGTTCCGAGTGAAATCGGAATTTTCGGAGTGCAAGGAGGTTCTGGAACCCCGGGAACTACATGGGCCCATAGTGGGCCTTGGAGGAAAGGAGAAGGGCCAGCCCTAGGTGGCGCGCCCCCTTCCCTAGTCCTATTAGGACTAGGAAAGGTGGGCCGCCCCCCTCTCTCTCTCTCCTCAGGAATCCTATTCCAACTAGGATTGGGGAGTCCTACTCGGAGGAGTAGGACTCCTTGTCGCCTCCTCCTCTTGGCGGCCACCTCCCCTTGGCTCCTTTATATCTGAGGCAGGGAGCACCCCAAAACACACAAGTTGATTTCCTTAGCGTGTGCGGTGCCCCTTCCACCATATTCCACTTGGTCATATCGTCGCGGAGCTTAAGTGAAGCCTGCCGGAGAAGTCATATCGTCATGAGCTTAAGCGAAGCCCTGCGTCGGTGGAGCATCATCATCGTCCCACGCCGTCGTCTTGTGGAACTCATCCCGACACTTTGCTGGATCGGTCGGGGATCGTCATCGGGCTGAGCGATGTGCAGAACTCGGAGGTGCCGACGTTCGGTGCTTGGATCGGTCGGGTCGTGAAGGCGTCGACTACATCAACAGCGTTGTTATAACGCTTCGCTTTCGGTCTCAGTGCGTGGGCGGACACTCTTCCGCTTCGTTGCTATGCCATCACCATGGTCTTGCGTGATCGTAGGAAAATTTTGAAATTACTCGTTCCCCAGCAGTGGCATCGAGCCTGGTTTTATGCGTTGATGTCATATGCGAGTAGAACACAAGTGAGTTGTGGGCGATACAAGTCATCTGCCTACCAGCATGTCATACTTTGGTTCAGCGGTATTGTGAGATGAAGCGGCCGGACCGACATTACTGCGTGCGCTTCGCGAGACTGGTTTCACCGCTGTGAGCACTTTCGTTGCTTAAAGGTGGTGGCGGGTGTCTGTCTCTCTCACTTTAGTTGAATCGAGTGTGGCTCGCCGGTCCTTGAGAAGGTTAAAGCGGAGTCTATTTGTGAAATATCGTTGTGGTTTTGATGCGTGGTAAAACGGTTCTTGCTCAGCCCGTAGCAGCCACGTAAAACTTGCAACAACAAAGTAGAGGGCGTCTAACTTGTTTTTGCGGGGCATGTTGTGATGTGATATGGTCAAGGCGTGATGCTATATCTTATTGTATGAGATGATCATGTTTTGTAGGCTTCTTCCCTAGTCCTATTAGGACTAGGAAAGGTGGGCCGCCCCCTCTCTCTCTCTCTCCTCCGGGAATCCTATTCCAACTAGGATTGGGGAGTCCTACTCCTGAGGGAGAGGACTCCCTGGTGCGCCTCTCTGGCCGGGCCACCTCCCCTTGGCTTTTATATACGGGGCAGGGAGCACCCCAAAACACACAAGTTGATTTTTAGCTGCAGCGGTGCCCCTTCCACCATATTCCACTTCGTCATATCGTCATGAGCTTAGGCGAAGGCCTCTGCTGGAGAAGTCATATCGTCATGAAGTTAGGCGTAAGCCCTGCGCCGGTGGAGCATCATCGCCATTACGCTGTTGCGGTCGACGAATTCATCTCGACACTTTGCTGGATCGGAGTCGGGATCGTTATCGGCTGAACGCTGCGTAACTCCGGAGGTGCCGATGCCTGATCGCTGATTGACGACATTATCAATCACAAGAGCTTGTTGTTTAGGTACGCGGACACTATCGCGTTCAGTTGTTATATGCGTGATCGTAGGAAAATTTTTGAAATTACTACGCTCCCCAACACCCGCTGTAGATACTTTGATGGGTAACGAGTAATTTCAAAAATTTCCTACGATCACGCAAGACCATGGTGATGGCATAGCAACGAGAGGGGAGAGGTCCGTCCACGCACTCGTGAGACCGAAAGCGAAGCGCTATATCAACGCTGTTGATGTAGTCGACGCCTTCACGATCCGACCGATCCAAGCACCGCATTCGCACCTCCGAAGTTCTTAGCACACGCTCAGCTCGATGACGATCCCCGGCCCGATCCAGCAAAGCATCGGAGAGGAGTTCCACAAGACGACAAGGCAGGACGATCTTGATGTTCTATCGCCGCAGGCTTCGCTTAAGCACCGCTACAATATGACCGGGTGGAATATGGTGGAGGGGGCACCGACACGGCTAAGGAACGATCACGAAGATCAACTTGTGTGTCCTAGGGTGCCCCCGCCCCCAGATATAAAGGAGCAAGGGGAGGGCGCCAGCCCTTGGGGCGACTAGGAGGGGGAGTCCTCCTCCTAGTAGGAGTAGGACTCCCTTCCTAGTCCTACTAGGAAGAGGGAAGGGGAAGGAAAGAGAGGAGAGGAGAGGGAAAGGGGGCGCGCCTTCCTAGTCCATTCGACTCCCATGGAGGGGGGCGCCACCTCCCGGTGCAGCCCTCTCTCCCTCTTGGCCCAATAAGGCCCATAACTTCCCGGGGTTCCGTAACCTCCCAGACCGTTTTCTCCGAAACTTCCGAACCTTTCCGTGTCCGAATATAACCATCCAATATATCAATCTTTATGTCTCGACCATTTCGAGACTCGTCATGTCCGTGATCACATCCGGACTAACTCCTTCGTACATCAAAATACATAAACTCATAATATAACCGCTATTGAAACCTTGCGCATGGACCCTACGGTTCGAGAACTATGCGACATGACAGAGAACCATTCTCGTCAATAACCAATAGCGGAACCTCGATGCCCATATTGGTTCCTACATATTCTACGTAAGATCTTTATCGGTCAAACCCCATAACAACATACGTTGTTCCCTTTGTCATCGGTATGTTACTTACCCGAGATTCGATCGCCGGTATCCAATACCTAGTTTAATCTCGCTATCGAAAGTCTTTACTCGCTCCGTAATACATCATCTCACAACTAACTCATTAGTTGCAATGCTTGCAAGGCTTATGTGATGTGTATTACCGAGAAGGCCTAGAGATACCTCTCCGATAATCGGAGTGACAAATCCTAATCTTGATTCATGCCAACTCAACATATACTTTCGAGACACTTGTAGAGTACCTTTATAATCACCCAGCTTACGCTAGACGCTTGGTAGCACACAAAGTGTTCCTCCGTAAACGGAGTTGCATAATCTCATAGTTGCGTGAACTTTGTATAAGTCATGAAGATAGCATAAGCAACATACTAAACGCATCAAGTGCTAAGCTAATGAAATGGGTCATGTCAATCACATCATTCTCCTAATGATGTGATCCCATTAATCAAATGACAACACATGTCTATGGTTAGGAAACATAACCATCTTCGATTAATGAGCTAGTCTAGTAGAGGCATACTAGTGACTATCTGCTTGTCTATGTATTCACACATGTATTATGTTTCCGTTAATACAATTCTAGCATGAATAATAAACATTTATCATGATATAAGGAAATAAATAATAACTTTATTATTGCCTCTAGGGCATATTTCCTTCAGCCTCCCACTTGCACTAGAGTCAATAATCTAGATTACACAAGAATGATTCTAACACCCATGGAGTCTTGGTGCTGATCATGTTTTGCTCGTGGAAGAGGCTTAGTCAACGGTCTGCAACATTCAGATCCGTATGTATTTTGCAAATCTCTATGTCTCCCACTTGGACTTGGTCCCGAATGGAATTGAAGCGCCTTTTGATATGCTTGGTCCCTTGTGAAATCTGGATTCCTTTGCCAAGGCAATTGCACCAAGATTGTCACGAAGATCTTCATTGGTCCCGATGCACTAGGTATGACACCTAGATCGGAAATGAACTCTTTCATCCAGCATTCTTCATTTGCTGCTTCCAAGCAGCTATGTACTCCGCTTCACATGTAGATCCCGCCACGACGCTTTGTTTAGAACTGCACCAACCGACAGCTCCACCGCTTAATAAAAATACGATCCGGTTTGCGATTTAGAATCGTCCGGATCAGTGTCAAAGCTTGCATCGACGTAACCATTTACGACTAGCTCTTTGTCACCTCCATATACAAGAAACATATCCTTAGTCCTTTTCGTATTTCAGATGTTCTTGACCGCTGTCCAAAGGATCCACTCCTAGATTACTTTGGTACCTTCCCGCCAAGCTTACAGCTAAGCATACGTCAGTCTGGTACACAAGATTGCATACATGATAGAGCCTATGGTGAAGCATAGGAACATTTTCATTTTCTCTATCTTCTCGCTGTGGTCGGGCATTGAGTCCGACTCAATCTTACACCTTGTACTACATGTAAAAACCTTTCTTTGCCTGATCCATTTTGAACTTCTTCAAAACTTTATCAAGGTTTGTGCTTTGTGAAAGTCCTATTAAGCCGCCTTGATCTATCTCTATAGATCTTGATGCCCAATATGTAAGCAGCTTCACCGAGGTCTTTCATTGAAAAACTTTTATTCAAGTATCCTTTATGCTATCCAGAAATTCTATATCATTTCCAATCAACAATATGTCGCCCACATATAATATCGTAAATGCTACAGAGCTCCCACTCACTTTCTTGTAAATACAAAGCTTCCAAAAGTCTCAGATAAAACCATATGCTTTGATCACACTATCAAAGCGCTTATTCCAACTCCGAGAGGCTTGCATCGCACCATAAATTGATCGTTGAGCTTGCACACTTTGTTAGCACCCTTTGATCAACAAAACCTTTTGGTTGCATCATATACAACTCTTCTTCTAGAAATCCATTCAAGAATGCAGTTTTTACATCCATTTGCCAAATTTCATAATCATAAAATGCGCAATTGCTAACATGATTCGGACGGACTTAAGCATCGCCACGGGTGAGAAAGTCTCATCGTAGTCAACCCCTTGAACTTGTCGAAAACCTTTGCAACAAGTCGAGCTTTGTAGACAGCTACATTACCATCAGCCGCCTTCTTCTTAAAGATCCATTTATTCTCAATAGCTTGCCGATCATCGGCAAGTCTACCAAAGTCCATACTTTGTTCTCATACATGGATCCCATCTCAGATTTCATGGCTTCAAGCCATTTTATGAATCTGGCTCACCATCGCTTCTTCATAGTTCGTAGGTTCACCATGATCTAGTAGCATGACTTCCGAATAGGATTACCGCATCACTCGTGCGGATTTTATTCGTTGATCTACGGTTCAAAGGACAACTTGATCTCAAGTTTCATGATCTTCATCATTATCTTCCTCACTAATCGGTGTAGGTGTTACGTAAACTGATTTCGTGATTTAACTACTTTCCAATAAGGGAGCTGGTACTATTACCTCATCAAGTTCCACTTTCCTCCCACTCACTTCTTTCGAGAGAAACTCCTTCTAGAAAGGATCCATTTTAGCAACGAATGTTTTGCCTTCGGATCTGTGATAGAAGGTATACCCAATTGTCTCCTTTGGGTATCCTATGAAGACACATTTTTCCGATTTGGGTTCAAGCTTATTAGGTTGAAGTTTCTTCACATAAGCATCGCAACCCCAAACTTTCGTAAACGACAACTTTGGTTTCTTGCTAAACCATAGTTCATAAGGCGCCGCCTCAACGGATTTTGACGGTGTCCTATTTAACGTGAATGCCGCCGCCTCAAGAGCATATCCCCAAAATGATAGCGGTAAATCTGTAAGAGACATCATAGATCGCACCATATCTAGTAAAGTGCGACACGACGCTCGAAACACCATTGCGCTGTGGTGTTCGGTGGCGGAGTTGCTAAACTATTCCGCATTGTTTCAAATGTAGACCAAACTCAGAACTCAAATATTCGCCTCCACGATCAGATCGTAGAAACTTTATTTTCTTATTACGATGATTTTCAACTTCACTCTGAAATTCTTTGAACTTTTCAAATGTTTCAGACTTATGTTTCATTAAGTAGATATACCCAAATCTGCTTAAATCATCTCGTGAAGGTGAGAAAATAACGATATCCGCCACGAGCTTCAACATTCATCGGACCACATACATCTGTATGTATGATTTCCAATAAATCTGTTGTTCTCTCCATAGTACCGAGAACGGGTTTTAGTCATCTTGCCCATGAGGCACGGTTCGCAAGTGCCAAGTGATTCATAATCAAGTGACTCCAAAAGTCCATCAAGATGGAGTTTCTTCATGCGCTTTATACCGATATGACCTAAACGGCAAGTGCCACAAATAAGTTGCACTATCATTATCAACTCTGCATCTTTTGGTTTCAACATTATGAATATGTGTATCACTACTATCGAGATTCATTAAAATAGACCACTCTTCAAGGGTGCATGGCCATAAAAGATATTATTCATATAAATAGAACAACCATTATTCTCTCGATTTAAATGAATAACCGCCTCGCATCAAACAAGATCCAGATATAATGTTCATGCTCAACGCCGCACCAAATAACAATTATTCAGGTCTAAAACTAATCCCGAAGGTAGATGTAGAGGTAGCGTGTCGATCGCGATCACATCGACTTTGGAACCGCTTTCCCACGCCAGATCGTCACCTCGCCCTTTGCCGTTGTTCGCTAATCCGTAGTCCCTATTTCGAGTTGCAAATATTAGCAATGTAACCAGATCAAATACCCTGTACTATGCGAGCTCTAGTAAGGTACACATCAATAACATGTATATCACATATACCTTTGTTCACCTTGCCATCCTTCTTATCCGCCAAATACTTGGGGCAGTTCCGCTTCCAAAGGACTAGTCGCTTATAAGAGAAGCACTCGGGCTGTGTTTAGGTCTAGACTTGGGTTTCTTCTCCGATCAAGAACTTGTTTGCTGTTCTTCTTGAAGTTCCCTTCTTCTTCCCTTTGCCTTTCTTCTTGAAACTAGTGGTCTTATTGACCATCAACACTTGATGCTCCTTCTGATTTCTACCTCCGCAGCTTTTAGCATTGTAAGAGCTCTGCATAGTCTTTACTAACCCTTGCATATTATAGTTCATCACGAAGCCTTTGTAGCTTGGTGGCGTGATTGAAGAATTCTGTCAATGACACAATCATCCGGAAGATCAACTCCCAGCTTGATTCAAGTGATTGTAATACCTGACATTTTGAGTATGTGCTCACCGATGTAACTATTCTCCTCCATCTTGCAGCTATAGAACTTATTGGAGACTTCATATCTCTCAATCCGGCATTCTGTTGAAATATCAACTTCAACTCCCGAACATCTCATATGCTCCATGACGCTCAAAACGCCGTTGAAGACCCGGTTCTAAGCCGTAAAGCATGGCACATCGAACTATAGAGTAGTCATCGCTTTTTGCTCGCCAGACGCTTTAACGCCGTCGGCAGCATCAAGAAGAGTCTGGCACCTAGCGGTGCATCCAGACGTAACTCTTCCGGCAGCAATGAGGATAATCCTCGTGTTACGGACCCAGTCCGTAATTGCTACCATCATCTTTCAACTTTGCTTTCTCAAGGAACGCATTAAAATTCAACGAACAACAAAGACGAGCCATCTATCTACAAGAAACATAGACAAGCAAAATACTATCAGTACTAAGTTCATGATAAATTTAAGTTCAATTAATCATATTACTTAAGAACTCCCACTTAGATGTACATCTCTCTAGTCATCTAAGTGATCACGTGATCCAAATCAACTAAACCATAACCGATCATCACGTGAGATGGAGTAGTCTTCAATGGTGAACATCTTATGTTGATCATATCGCTATATGATTCACGCTAGACCTTTCGGTCTCCGTGTTCCGAGGCCATATCTGCATATGCTAGGCTCGCCAAGTATAACTCGAGTATTCTCATGGTGCAAAACTGGCTTACACCCGCTGTAGATGGACGAGAGCTTATCACACCCGATCATCACGCGGTGTCTCGCACGACATTTAACTTTGGCAACGTGCATACTCAGGAGAACACTACTTGATAATTTTAGTGAGAGATCATCTTATAATGCTACCGCCAATCAAAGCAAGATAAGATGCATAAAGGATAAACATCACATGCAATCAATATAAGTGATATGATATGGCCATCATCATCTTGTGCTTGTGATTCCATCTCCAAGCACCGCCATGATCACCATCGCCACCGCGCGACACCTTGATCTCCATCGTAGCATCGTTGTCGCCTCGCCAACTATTGCTTCTACGACTATCGCTACCGCTTAGTGATAAAGTAAAGCAATTACATGGCGCTTGCATTTCATACAATAAAGCGACAACCATATGGTTCTCGCCATTGCCGATAACTCGTTACAAAACATGATCATCTCATACAATAAAATATAGCATCACGCCTTGACCATATCACATCACAACATGCCCTGCAAAACAAGTTAGACGCCCTCTACTTTGTTGTTGCAAGTTTTACGTGGCTGCTACGGGCTGAGCAAGAACCGTTTTACCTACGCATCAAAACCACAACGATATTTCGTCAAATAGACTCGCTTTAACCTTCTCAAGGACCGGCGAGCCACACTCGGTTCAACTAAAGTGAGAGAGACAGACACCCGCCACCACCTTTAAGCAACGAGTGCTCACAGCGGTGAAACCAGTCTCTCAGAAGCGCACGCGTAATGTCGGTCCGGCCGCTTCATCTCACAATACCGCTGAACCAAAGTATGACATGCTGGTAGGTAGTATGACTTGTATCGCCCACAACTCACTTGTGTTCTACTCGTGCATATGACATCAACGATAAAACCAGGCTCGATGCCATCGATGGGTAACGAGTAATTTCAAAAATTTCCTACGATCACGCAAGACCATGGTGATGGCATAGCAACGAGAGGGAGAGTGTCCGTCCACGCACTGTGAGACCGAAAGCGAAGCGCTATATCAACGCTGTTGATGTAGTCGACGCCTTCACGATCCGACCGATCCAAGCACCGCATTCGCACCTCCGAGTTCTTAGCACACGCTCAGCTCGATGACGATCCCCGGCCCGATCCAGAAAGCATCGGAGAGGAGTTCCACAAGACGACGGCGTGCAGGACGATCTTGATGTTCTATCACGCAGGCTTCGCCTAAGCACCGCTACAATATGACCGAGGTGGAATATGGTGGAGGGGGCACCGACACGGCTAAGGAATGATCACGAAGATCAACTTGTGTGTCCTAGGGTGCCCCCTGCCCCGTGATATAAAGGAGCAAGGGAGGGCGGCCAGCCCTTGGGGCGACTAGGAGGGGGAGTCCTCCTCCTAGTAGGAGTAGGACTCCCTTCCTAGTCCTACTAGGAAGAGGGAAGGGGAAGGAAGAGAGGAGAGGAGAGGGAAGGGGGCTGCGCCTTCCTAGTCCAATTCGGACTCCCCATGGAGGGGCGCCACCTCCGGTGCAGCCCTCTCTCCCTCTTGGCCCAATAAGGCCCATAACTTCCCGGGGTTCCGTAACCCCTCAAGCACTCCGGTTTTCTCCGAAACTTCCGAACCTTTCCGTGTCCGAATATAACCATCCAATATATCAATCTTTATGTCTCGACCATTTCGAGACTCCTCGTCATGTCCGTGATCACATCCGGACTCAACTCCTTCGTACATCAAAATACATAAACTCATAATATAACCGTCATTGAAACCTTAAGCGCATGGACCCTACGGTTCGAGAACTATGCGACATGACCTAGAACCATTCTCGGTCAATAACCAATAGCGGAACCTCGGATGCCCATATTGGTTCCTACATATTCTACGAAGATCTTTATCGGTCAAACCGCATAACAACATAACGTTGTTCCTTTGTCATCGGTATGTTACTTACCCGAGATTCGATCGTCGGTATCCAATACCTAGTTTAATCTCGCTACGGAAAGTCTCTTTACTCGCTCCGTAATACATCATCTCACAACTAACTCATTAGTTGCAATGCTTGCAAGGCTTATGTGATGTGTATTACCGAGAAGGCCTAGAGATACCTCTCCGACAATCGGAGTGACAAATCCTAATCTTGATTCATGCCAACTCAACATATACTTTTGGAGACACTTGTAGAGTACCTTTATAATCACCCAGCTTACGCCAGACGCTTGGTAGCACACAAAGTGTTCCTCCGTAAACGGAGTTGCATAATCTCATAGTTGCGTGAACTTTGTATAAGTCATGAAGATAGCATAAGCAACATACTAAACGATCAAGTGCTAAGCTAATGAAATGGGTCATGTCAATCACATCATTCTCCTAATGATGTGATCCCATTAATCAAATGACAACACATGTCTATGGTTAGGAAACATAACCATCTTCGATTAATGAGCTAGTCTAGTAGAGGCATACTAGTGACTATCTGTTTGTCTATGTATTCACACATGTATTATGTTTCCGGTTAATACAATTCTAGCATGAATAATAAACATTTATCATGATATAAGGAAATAAATAATAACTTTATTATTGCCTCTAGGGCATATTTCCTTCAACTCTTAACCCACCGCGCACGAACGTCACGTCGACTACCATCTTTTTTTCTGGTATAATTGGGCCAGAAAGCACAATGACTACGAGCAGTGCTTTTGTTTTTCGTCATGTGCGTCCTTTGGCTTGCCCGTTGGCATATTTACCCTTTTACCTTTTTTTCTTTATCTTTTGGTTGCATTGGCTAGAGCATGCACTTCTACAGTTTATGTTCAACATCCTAGAACTATCCCTGCGGCTACCAAGGTCCCCATGTGATGACAATGACAGAAATATCTTTGCTGCGGCTACCAAGGTCCAAGTTGGGGATGGCATGTGTGCCAAGTTCTGGGAGTCTCCTTAGCTTGATGGGATTAGACCCAAAGACATGGCTCCTAAAATCTTTGACTTGTCGAAGAAGAAGAATTGCTCAGTCCAAATGGCTCTGCATGAGAACTTCTGGACTTCCCAGGTGGACATTCTTCAAGGCATCACCGTCGAACACCTCGTTGAGTTTGTCACCCTTTGGGAGAGGGTCTCCCACGTCAACCTCGACGTCGACACACACCCGACAACTTAACGTGGAAGTTCACTACTGACGGTCTCTACTCAGCGGCATCGGCCTACAAGGCGCAATTCTTGGGCCATACTGACACAACCATGATCCCGGCCGTTTGGAAGATTTGGGCTCCTCCTAAATGTAAGTTCTTCGCATGGCTGGCAATCAACAATAGGATCTGGACGGCGGACAAGCTTCAACGTCGTGGGTGGCCAAACTGTAATCTTTGTCCTCTATGCAAACAAGTCCAGGAGTCGGCGGCCCACCTTCTATTCCAATGCCGATACACTATTAGAGTTTGGCGCATGGTCAAAGATTGGCTTGGTCTCCAGGATGTGCATCCTTCTGATTGGAGTGACACGACTTCCATCAAAGAGTGATGGAGCCACAATGCTAACAGGAAGACCCAATCGCGAAAGCCACTTGCTTCCTTGATGCTTCTCATCTCTTGGGAATTGTGGAAAGAGAGGAATGCACGGATCTTCCGAAACGAGGCCGTTCCAGTGGGTGTCATTGTCACTAGGATTAAAGAGGAAACCTCGCTTTGGAGCATCGCGGGGGCGAAGCACTTGAGTAATGTAATGCTGCGAGAGTCATTATTGTAATTCAGCCATGGGCCTTAAACCTCTAAAACTTCTTTCTTAATCAATGAAAATGGCAAAAAAAATCCTCGTTTAAAAGAAAAAAGAACTATCCCTGCCACTATCCATGATATTTCTCTCACCAGTGCACCAAAGCCAGGGGCGGGCCCACCTCAATTCAAGGGTAATCAGTTGAATACCCATGATTTTTGCCAAAAAAGACTAGGTATATGTTGTATATATACTGTGTATGTATAAAGAAAAACGAAACTGATACGCAACGCAGGATAGATAGGCATTTCAGCCCAAAAACAGAGGCTAGCCCACTCTCTATTTTCCCTCAACACCACGACTTGGCCCATTGGAGCTACAGCCCACACACGCCCTCCCTTCCCGTGTTCGATCGATCAGACGCAGCAAGATAACCCGCACCTCCCTTCCCATGTTCGATCTATTCGCACGCGAGCCGCCAGGTGGCCAGAGCTGTTGCCATCGCCGATCGGCGATCGACGACGTCGCAAGGGCGGCGCGGACGGCTCAACAAATCCATCCCTCGCCCCATTGATTCTGATCCCTGCAGTCCGCAACGGGCATCCATCAGGCATCGATGTAATTTCAAATCCACAACCCACAGATTCAGTTACAATTGCTAATTAGATATAGTAATCCTTCGCCTTCTGATATTGGGATTTCTCCTCTCATGCCGATTTTTATTTCTTAGTCGAACTAAATTCATTTCTCACTGCTGGCAGGGCATAGTTTTCTTCTCGTACTGTCCAGCAGGCTGCAGTACAAACGCACAAGACTAAGTAAGTTAGTTTGATCTTGTCTTTCTATTTAATTATAGTGAAATTAGAGAGTTGTTTGCAGTCAAGTATGAATTGTTTAGACATGATAATTTGCAACTTTTCATTTGAATTTGTAATGTGAGAGCGTGTATAAATTTTGGTTTGTTACAATCAGCCTAATCTATAAAGATTAGTCATTGAAAGGGAATTATTCTTGCAAGTTAAGGATGAAGACATCATCCCTCATTTTCAAAGCATCAAGGATCCCAAATTTATCAAGTTAAAGATGAAGACATCATCACTCATTTTCCTATTTTCTATCCTCTATATATCCTAAATTTTGCCATGCTATGTTGAAAAATTATTACTTCTATATGTTGGACAATTCCAATTTATGATCAATTTTTATAAATATAATATATTTCAAGATATCTTTTTTAAAATATATTTTACAACTAGTAATATGTCGTTATAATTGGTTATATGCACCAAAAGGAAGGCTATAGGCTTTCAGAAAAAAGTTTTCAAATTTGAATACACACGCTTCAATTCCTGGGCCCGCCCCTGACCAAAGCGCTTGTTTGCAGAACATTATGAATCTCTTGTGGTGTCTCCAGAAACCGCAAAACGATAACTTTTTTTGCAGGAAAGTTGGATCCCCAAACCAGGTCTACCCCGCTGCTTTTGCTATCATGCAACGGTTTTCTATGGAAGCTAAATTTTCAGGTGCCACAGGTGCATGGATTGGGGTTCCTATATAAAAGCCGATGGATCCATACATCCTTAAGTGCTGGCTAATTCCCCTATGCTGGCTGAGGTGAAGGCGCTCCACCTTGTCGCAGAAACTGCGTAAGAATTATGGATTCAAGAAGTCACGTTTCTTACAGGCAATCAAACCCTTGCAAAGGATGCTGCTCCAAAAGATCTTGGATCGGTCCAGTCTAGTGGGAGATCAGATCAAAAGTTAATATCTACTCCCTCCGTTCCTAAATAATTATCTTTTTAAAGATTTCAACAAGTAACTACATACGGAGCAAAATGAGTGAACCTACACTCTAAAACATGTCTACATACATCTGTATGTTGTAGTTCATTTGAGATGGCTAGAAAGACAATTTATCACATCCCAAGGGATCTAAATAGCACGAAGGAATCCAACAGCTAATTCTAAATGAAGATGTCTCCCTGCCATCGCCAGTTTTCATTTTTATATGCTCTAAATGATTTTAAATTAAAAAGGCTTATTAGCTCAGCTGGTTAGAGCGTTGTGCTAATAACGTGAAGGTCGCAGGTTCGAGACCTGCATGGGCCAATATAGTTTTAAATTTCTATTTATTTTCTCAATATAATTGTTTGTAACAGTTTTCCATTTTTTTAGCAGTTTTCCTTTCAGACTCTTCATATTTCTATGAGCAGGCCGAGCCCAATATTGAAATTCAGTGTTCTCATGCACAGGGAGAGCTCGGAGGGACGGCCCATTTAGCACAAGGTGAGCTAATGTAGCGAACTATTTCCATTTTTTTTAGCAGTTTCCCATTTAGACTCTTCATATTTCTATGAGCAGGCCGAGCCCAATATTAAAATTCAGTGTTCTCATGCACAGGGAGAGCTCGGAGGGCCGGCCCATTTAGCACAAGGTGAGCTAATGTAGCGAACTATTTTTTTCTTTGCTCCCCTAGAAAAATCTTTGCTAAAAACCTATATATTTTCCCAATTCTAAAAAAACTATATATTTTTCTTTTTTATCTCAACTAGCAAAAATGCCCGTGCAGCAAAAAATTATCAGCCGTCTTCTTTATTTTCCTCTAAAAAGTATATTTCCAAATAAAAATTGTTTTTGTTCATTTGCCAATTGCATATCTTTAATTCTGATCTTGTTTCAATTGTAAACGTTGAAAATGAATTTATATCAAAAAGGCCTATTAGCTCAGCTGGTTAGAGCGTCGTGCTAATAACGCGAAGGTCGTAGGTTCGAGACCTGCATGGGCCAATGTATTTTTAAATTTTTATTCATTTTCTTGATATTATTGTTTGTAAAAAAATTCCATATTTCTTTAGCAGTTTCGGCCTCTTCATATTTCTAATAGTAGGCCAAGCCCAATATCGAAATTCAGTGTTCTCATGCGAGGAAAGTATCGTTTTCCCCCGAAATCCTTTCTGATGGACCAATTTCCCCCTCAACTCTAATACCGGATCAATCAGCCCCTCAAATCTTTAAAACCGGATCAATTCCCCCTATGGTGGTTTTGGACTTGATTTTGAGTGGTTTGGACCTGCACTGCACTTCTCGCCGACCGACTCGCTGATTAGGCCGACCGTGTTCGGTGTCGGCATGGCGACGCCTACTCCCGCTCCTCCAAGCAGAGTTACAAGACCGGCCACGTCTCGCACGACCCACCGCCGCCGATCTGCACTGCCCGTGGCGCCGAAAGTACGTGCTCAAGGGCTCGAGCTGCTCCGCCTCCTTCCCGCGCCACCTACCCCAAGAACGCCTTCGCGCTCATCCTCGTCCTCCTCCACCTCGAGCTGCCAGCCGAACGAGAACAAGCTGCCCAAAGCGCCATTATCGCCACGGCCGGCGCAAGAACTAGAGCTCCTTCGACCTCGGCCAAGATCGGTGGTCGCCGCAGTGCGGCCGGGCTAACGCGCCACATAGACCGGCGAGAATCGCGCCCGCACCGGGCCCCGAGCCGCCTCCGCCGCAACAGCCTATGATGAGCTTGAGCCGACAAGACCTCGCCGCCGTCGTCCAACAGCCCGACATGCCGGAGACGCCATCAAAATGATGCCCGCAAGGCTGCCACCTCAAACACCATCGCCGCTGTCGGAGGAAGAGTATGCAGCTCGCACAAGGGCGTGATCGCGGGCGGCCGGATGCGCTCGTCCACGGTGCCGATGCACTCATCTTCTACGGCTGCTGCGGGCACCGGTCCGGTGGTGCGAGGCACACAAAGCGGTTCCCTTGCGCGCGGTCGGACTGAGCAAATGGCCGCACGACGGCGGACGACTTCTCGAGGAGCATCGGCGCGTTGTAGGTATCGAAAGCGGAGTACATCATGGCGGCACTGGTGGATACCAAGAAGACGACGAGCGGCGAGCATGGCCACTTGAGGCGTAGCTCGACGACCAAGCGCCATCTCCACCCAACTATTATGAAGCGAAGTGCACGGTCAATCCAGAGAAATGCATGGTATGGGTCAAAACCACTCCAAATCAAGTCTGAAACCACCTTAGGGGAGAATTGATCCGGTTTTATAGATTTGAGCGGTTGATTGATCCAGTATTAGAGTTGAGGGGGAAATTGGTCCATTGCAGAGGATTTCAGGGGGAAAACGATACTTTCCTCTTCTCATGCACAGGGAGAGAGCTCGGAGGGCCTGCCCATTTATTTTTTTAGCAGTTTCCCTTTCGGCGGAAAATCCTATTCGACGCACTTTGCGTCAAACTGTCGGTGAATCGCACAGGTGAGTCCACCTAGCGAACGACTTGGGCCGGCCCATGTGTAATGTACCTACAGTTTTCAGGTTCCGGTTTTGGGAACCTTCTAGAGGATTCCCAGCCGTTTTTTACTGGTTTTGGGAACCTTCTGGAAGGTACCTAAACCGGTTTTTTTTTCTTTTCTGTCTTTTTTTCATTTTTTTTCTCTTTTCTTTTTTCAACAAACTTTCAGCAATTTAAAATTTTAGTATTTCTTAAAACATGTTTTTCCCATATGTTATTCCTATTTTCAAATTTTGTTCCTAAATTCATATTTTGTTCAGAAATTTCAAAAAAGTTTTAGTATTTCAAATTTTGTTCACTTCATTTCTAAATATGTAAATATATTCAAAAAAGTTCTAAAATTTCTGAAAATGTTTGTATTTCCTAATTTTGTTCACAGATTCAAAAAATTACGGATTTAATAAAATGTTCTTGCTTCAAAAAGTGTTCACAAATTCAAAAAAGTTCATGTTTCCAAAAATTGTTTGCATATTCGAAAATCTGAGGGGAATTTCAAAACTTATTCGTGTCTAGAATAAATTGTTCATTTTCAGAAAAAATGTTCGCATTTTACAAAAAATGTTCATGTTTCCAAAAAGTTGTTCACAAATTCAAAAATGTTAGGCCAATTTCATAAATTGTCCGTGTTTTCCAAATTTCAGAAAATGTTCGTTTTTTTTGAAAAAAAGTGTTGCAAATGCTTTTGTTCATTGTTTTCACACCTATTCAAAAAATGTTCGGGCATTAAAAAAATTGTTCCCATTTTCAATAATTGTTTGCAAAATGCAAGAAATGTTCATGTTTTCATTTTTTTCCGGAGTTTCAAAAGATGTCCCAGTTTCATAAATTGTTTTCAAGTTTCAAGAAGTTCCTGGTTTCAAATTTTGTTTAGGAATTTCAAAATATGTTCGCGCCTCCAAATTTTGTTTTGGAATTTGGAAGAAAATTCCCGTTCCAAGAAATCTTCATGATTTTCAAAAAAAAGTTCCTGTTTATTGAAAAACAGTTTTAGAAAAATTGTTCAGAAATTTGGAAATAGTTTGTGTTTCGTAGAACATTCTGGTTTTTGACTTAAAATGTTTGGAACGTCAATATTTTGTTAATTCTACTGAAATACGCTCGGGGTTTCAAAATGAATCCCTTTTAGTTAAAAAATAAAAATTTAAAAATGTGCTCTGATATTTTGAAAAATTGTTCCAAAGTAAAAATAACTCCTTCACAAATTTTGTTCTTATTTGTTGAAGACTATTTTTGTCAAAATCTGTTTGAAATTCCCAATTTTGTTCTTGTTTTTCAAAGACGATTTTGGAATTTCAAATTTTGTTCACATTTATTCAAAACTTCTTCCGTGTGTTTTCGAAATGTGTTCAATTTTTCAAATATATATATGCTACTGTACATGTACATAAAATAATACCCAACTGGGAATATCCCGCCAAGGTAAGTTGCTATATACGTTTGCAATGCGCCTTTCTTCACATGTGGCCAATTACTCTAGTGGTAAGCAGTGCTCTGGATCAGAGCGACGTCCCATGCTCAAAACCTGGCGGCACTCCTTTTGATTTTTCGATTTTTACTGCTGTTAACTACTGGCGGTGTGTCTTAGTGGGCCGGCCCAGCCAGACGTCTCCAGTGTGCGTCGCGCTCCGTATTCGCCGCAGAATGCGGCGCATAGGAGGTCCCCCTTTCGGCCTCTTCATATTTCTAATAGCAGGCCGAGCCCAATATCGAAATTCAGTGTTCTCATGCACAGGGAGAGAGCTCGGAGGGCCTGCCCATTTAGCACAAGGTGAGCTAATGCACTGTAGCGAACAATTTTTTCTTTGCTCCCCTAAAAAAAATCTTTGCTAAAAAAAGCTATATATTTTCCCGATTCTAAAAAAAACTATATATTTTCCTTTTTGTTCTCAACTAGCAAAAATGCCCGTGCGTTGCAACGGGAGCAAAAAATTATCAGCTGTCTTCTTTATTTTCCTCTAAAAATATATATTTCCAAATAAAAATTGTTTTAGTTTATTTGCCAATTGCACATCTTCAATTCTGATCCAATATATCAGAGGGGGGCTACCATGAAATTCTCAGGGCCATGTGTCCTTATAAAGGTGAACAAAAGGGGAAGGAATTATAGCAACACGTTTGATTGTCTCTTTTATCATTGTGCACTTGCCTGTCAGATAAAAGTATGTTAATAACAACATATTAAAATCATACAATATCTACATACTCATAGGTTTCGAATAGAAAATAACAACATATTAAAGCATGCACTATCCAGAGACCCCAAAACCGGGCTGCATTTGTACTATGTTAGCCTCAAGCCCTCAATGTTAAGAATAAATCAGACAAGCAAATACGAAATCACATGAATGAAGAGACTATTACAATTCACCAAGTTTATAAGGAGTGTAAGTTGTGCAGCAGAAGTCCAGTAATATTCTCAATTGGGCTAGAAAAAGAATATGAGAAAATGCCAATGATAGAGTGAATAAAATAATTTTGATACCTGAACAGCTTGCAAGAATGTCAATATAGTGGCAGGGATAGTTGGCACGTCATAAACTCATCATAATAAGAAAAAAAATGGTAGGTTAGCGTTCTCACCAACAATGAATGGCATCTTCAATGAGCTTCGAGCTACACGCCTGAGAGTAGAATCGTACCCTCCCAAAGATATTGTAGCACATGTTGAGACCGAATTTGCATCTTGAAACAACCGTGAACAAGAATACTTTGCATCCTGGTAACAACGCGAGCAAGATAAAATATACCAACTCCCATAAGGAGAACATTTTAACGATAAACTATCAATACCATGTGCATGTAAATTCATCAGCGAACATGCAAGTCCTTGATTGCACTGTCATCAAAATACACATGCACCAAGCTCTCCTATGAATTGAACCACCGGTTGGATGGCAGGTGAAATACCAAACGATCACAACAACCACATGAAAGATACAAACCGATGATTCCATTATTTACTAGAAATTTCACAAACAAAGACCCTTAGACTAGCGTTCCCCTCACCTCATGGTAGCACCTCATATGTGAAATCTTCAACCTTGTCTCTACCACACGTGTGCCAAACAGCAAACACAGTTGTATCGAGTGCGGCGAAACGCGCCTTGCGATCTAAGTTATTCTTTGAACATTGGCATATTTACTCTGAAGTTTATGTTCAACATGTTAGATATCTAGTTGTTTTATCACATCCCGCGGGATCTACATAGCACAGAGGAATTCAAAATTCTTAATGTGTTAAAAAATCTTCATCTCGGGAGCTCGTGGGCCAGTGTATCCAACATCTAATCCTAAATTAACACCATCACGATGTCTCTCTACCATCGCAAGTTCTAGTTTTTTAATGTTTTATCAAATGAATTTACATCATGAAGGGCTATTAGCTCAGGTGGTTAGAGCGTCGTGCTAATAACGCGAAGGTCGCAGGTTTGAGACCTGCATGGGCCATTGCATTATGTAATATTTATTTGTTTTCTTAATATTATAGCTGGTAACGGTTTTCCATATTTTTTTAGCAGTTTCCCTGTTCAGCCTCTTCATATTTCTATAAGAGCAGGTCGAGCCCAATAACAAAATTCGGTGTTGTCATGCACATGGAGAGCTTGGTGGGCCAGCCCATTTAGCATAAGGTGAGCTAATGCACTATAGTGAGCTATATATTTTCCTTTTTTTGGTTTGAGAAAAAAGGTAGGAAAACCAAAACGGGAGGTGCATTTCAGCTAGAAAAAATTCGGTGGGGGTATGGAGGTCATGAGTTGGGGTGGAGATGGATGGATGAGATGACATATATATTTGCCTTTAATAGTATAAATATTATGGCCACAAGGATCAACTTTCTTATTACCTAAGAGATTATATAAGGGAAGATGGAAGACCAATGCTTATAGATTCGGAGATCGACTTCTAACGCTTTGTATGAGTCAATCCTATGACCCCTTTCGAACGAAACATGAATTCCTAGCCTATCTAAGTCGGAGAAGGTGCTAACCACTGTCTTTGATATTTGTTACTAGTCCGTAGTACTTGGATCCCAACAAATTATTGTTGTATGTACACAACTGGGTCGGGCTAGTCATAAAAGCTCCATGTTTTTGCAAGATCTCCATGAAAGAACACGATTGTTGCATGAGCGGGTGTAGTCTGTGATATTGAGGAGTGAAGTCATGGTGAACATGTGCCTATAGTCAGTCAAGGAGATCGTGAGCAAGCATGAAGAACCCAATAGGAAACATCACGTCCGGTCACGAACGCCAAGAAGCGAATGTTGGTGCACACAATACAGAAAAAAAGAGTTCAAAACAAACCTTGAACTTGTAGACACAAGCTAAATTGAACCCCGAACACCTAAATCCCCAAAATTAGCAAACTGAACTCTCTTATCCCAGTCTATTTTGAACCTTAAGAGTGTTTAGCTGGTATTCACTGATGTGGCAAGTCAAACCCCGAAATCATTGACCGAGTCGTGTGTTCCTCCATTTGTTCTGATTGCTGCTTGTTTCAGATTCCCCCTTTTTTTTCATTTTCATTTCCTTTTATTTTTTATTTATTCACCGATTTTCTTCCTTTTTTCATTTTTTCTTCGTTATATATCTTCTTTTGTTTTTGTCTCGGTTTTATCTGGTTTTCTTGTTTTTCTTTTGTTTCCTTCTCCTTTTTTGGTGTTTTTTTTAGTTTTCTTTTGTTTCTTTTACAATTTTCTTCGAGTTTTTTTCAACACAATTCCACATTTTTCGTATACATCAATTACATTTTTAATACATGTTCAACAATTTTCAACGTTAACGTTTTTTTCAAACATATATTGATGCAAATTTTCCTTTTATAAACATTTTACATTTTTACATACAATGAGAACATTTTTATACACATAATTAACATTTTACAAATACAAGATTAATACTTTTAAATATGTTTTTATATTTACTTTTTACATACACCTTCTACATTTTGTATACATCATGAACATTTCATAGTATTTTTAAAATACATGATGAACATTTTTTTCATATTTATGTTTTCATGTCCTTTTTTCATACACATTGTACATTTTTCATACATGTTATAACCATCTTTATGCATGTTTAACATTTTTAATATATTATTAGCATTTTTCATTTTATGTTTTGATGTCTACCTTTTTAAACACATTGTACATTTACACACACCTTGTACATTTTTTGTATACATCAGAAAAAAAATTATATATGTTTTAAAAATGAAATGCATGATTAACATTTTTATAATTATTTTTATAAACTTTGTACATTTTTGTATACAATAGAAACATTTTTTCGTACATGTTTACCATTTTTCAAATGCATGATTAACTTTTTCAAAATTTTATGTCCAACGTATATATATTTATATAGGATATGAGGCATGAGGGTAACTACCCCGGGTGGTAAGATGTATTTTCCCTATTTATAAATATAAATATATATTGTAACAGCCTGGATTTCTACCCTTTTCTTTTTCTTTTGATTTTCTTGAATTTCCTGATTTGATTTGCTTTTTCGTGGCTATGTGGTTCTGAAACTTGGGAAGATCATGTCTTCCTAGGTTTTATAGTGGCTTGTCACCGTCACCATCATCCCAAGATCATGTCATTTCCATCCTTAACCTAATCCCAATATTCTTTTGTTGGGAATATTCCTTTTCTGATAAAGGAATAATCCTTTAAACCCTAGGTTGTGAAGCAACCAATATTTATATCACTCCCAAAATTTCCAAATAATTCTCATAATTTTTTTGGGTCATATATTCCTCAAATATGGTAAAATATTTCATTGTCATGTTCAAAAATAATCCTCCAATAATTATTTCCCTATTCTGCCCTAAATGGCACTTTGCAAAGGAAGTGCTATTTATATTTTCTTGATTGACCCCAAACTTCTTGGACAGCTTTTCCTGTCCATATCATTGGCTCATGCCAAAATTCAACTCAGTTTGCCTAGTAAAGATTTTTCAGCAATTTTCCAAAGTTTCTGTCCACGAAGGAACTTTGTGAAGGAGCTATATTCTAGGCATATCCAAATGAGTTAAAATTTTGCAAGGTCCTTTAAATGATCAAATCACGACTCTCCACCAAATTTGAGCTCATGTAACTCATCTATGTGAGCCCAACTCCAAATCTTAGTTCCTGGTCAGATTTTCAGTTTGTGAAGCAACTATATTTTTTATTACTTTATTTAAGCTGAAAATTTTCCAGGGCATTCTCCATTCCAGATAAACTCCCTCCACAAAAATTTGTCTCAATAGATTACACCATCTGCCCTGTGCAATTCTTCCAAGTTTCTGTCCAGAATGAAGCTTTGTAAAGCAAGTGCCACTTTGGTATTTCCAAATGGCATGCAACGTTTACAGCAGCTTCATATCATCGAATAACCCACCTCCACCAAATTTCAGCTCACGACAATCGAGTATGTGAGTGCCACTTCATAATGTTCAATTCTGGCCATTATAGTGGTTTCTACAGCAACCCTCATCTAAACTCCTCCTATTAGTCTTATTTTTGGTGATCAACATCACCTTAGTGTTTTATCATCACCAAACAAATTATTTACCACGTTACCAATCTGGTGTAACCACAGCAAGTTACAAGCACCTTCCTGTTGATTTATTTTGGAGCTAAGTGCAAATCTCCTATTTACCCCTAGACCGATTTATTTCCTCATTATGACTAAGGGCACGCCGGTATATCTATTGGACATGGTCTGCCCGGCCAAAACAAGGTGTTTGCTCTAGTGCGCGTGGTGATCACGCTGATGTCATGCCTAATTGCGTGCTCTGGAGTCTTCCCGCCCCTGTGCTCGTCGTCTCCCTCCTCGTCTCGACCTCAAACATTGTCCAAGAGCTCCCCCGTGTTCGTATGCGTCGCTCTGCATCGCTGCCTCGTCGTGGTTTTCCTTAAATGCGTCGCAAACGCCACGCCCGTGCCGTGCCCAGCCCGTGACCTCCATTAGTGCATTGCTCAAGCTCGCTAGCTTTGCTATAGAGCCCTCCCCTCGGCTTTATGAGCGTGCCCCGAGCCCTCCCGCAGCTCATCCACTACTCATTTTCCTCCCTGGCCCACCGGAGTCCTCGGCCCCCTCTTCTTTTCGCTGGAGATCGCCATGGCCGCCTCGGTTCCTCCTCGGTTCCGGCGAACCTAGCCCCTCTCCTCTCCTCCAGAGCTGTCCATTAGCTTCCCCACATCCTCTTGCGTCTCCCCAACCACTCGTTCATCCCCGGAGAGCCCCGTGGCCACGTTCCCCGAGTACGGCCACCGCCTCTGCCGTTCGGCCTCTAACTCGTCCGGCCGTCCCGAGCCTCCTCGTGCTTCCCCGACTCCACCAACGTCTTCCCCTCGTCCACTGAGCCGCCCCACCCCCTTTACCCCTCACCGGAGTGTCCACATCGCTGGCGAACCTCGTCGCCCGAGCTCTCTGTACTCCTCCTCGTCGCCGCGACCTCCCCTCCTCCCCACTCCTTCCCGGCGGCCATTTTCCTTCTGAACGGGTGCGGCGTTTGTCCCCGAGCCTGCCGGTGCCCTCACCTCGGCCGGAGGTGGCCGGAGGCGGCGGGGCCAGCGCCGGCAGCGCCCTGCCCGGCCTCCTCTGCTCTCTGTCGTGAGCGAGCACGGGGGGAGGAAGAAGACGAGCGCCTGGCCCCCCCTGCTGCATGGGACCCGCCTGTAAGTGGCCCAAGGCCCAGGTCCACGTGGATAAGTGGAAGCGCCTTCTGGTGAGTACGCTTTCCTCTTTCTGAAGGCGTACTTCTGCTAGTATGCTTTCGTTTCTTGTAAGCGTATTTCCTGCTTCCTTTATCTGAAGTATGTTTTCTTAGTCGGGAAGCGTATTTTCTGAAATCTGTTTCTGTCTTATCCACTCACGGACCCGACTGTGAATATTATTTTTACAGAAAAGTCCCTGATCTTCAATACCCCACAACTTTTCAACCGTAACTCCGATTGAGGTGAAACCAGCGCTCACTTATTCGTCTCGTCGAGCTCTATCTTTTGGCAACATTTTCACTAAGTGTTCACACTGTGAAAATGACCATTATGCCCTTGCCTCTAATCAGCCCCCTCCGAGAGAGAACCGTCCGACATTTCGTTCCGCGGCTTCACCGCACTTCTTCCCGGAGTCTCCGTCACCCCAGGCAAGCCACAATATCCACTTGCATGATAGTCATGCAGTAGCCATGGTTTTCAACTTGAATATTTATTAAATGTTTGCTGGTTTAAAATATGTTTACCGTTGTTTCGGTAATGCTTCTAGGTTTGTGCTTACTTTCTTGCTATGTTGTTATGCACCTGGTTATCATGCCCTGCTAGTTGCTAGTATTCCTTTCATATGCTTATGCTTGCTAGTAGTACATGTTGATGTCGGTGATGGTCTTCGGTGTATGACTGTCGTCTGTCCCGAGTACCGTTGTTATGCATGTTCCATTGCACCTAGTTGGTTAAATACTTGCATGATGGCATTGTTGATATGTTCTTGCATGATATTTATTTTTGATGCTAGTGGTCATGCTATGTTTCTGAGAAGTATGTACGTGTGATGTTCATGCTAGTCAGTATGCCATGCTCAGTTGGATATGATTCATTGTTGATATGGTTAATAGTTATGTTGCACCTCCATGCTTATGTTGATATCATGTTTATGCATTGTAATGTGCATCATGTTACCTTATCATGGCTCAGCATATTTGCATTCAAGTTTAACCGGATTAAATTGAACTTGAACAACTTTTGGCTGAGTCATGGTGCCACCATATCGAGCTGACCAGTGCAACCACGCTTGCCTTTATGGGTAGGTCCTAACTGGGTCTGTTGCCATGCCTCTCGCAGGTGCCTCCAACGAGGGAAGGTTATGGGCGTGCGGTACCTTGGCCCGGTAAGCAGACATAACCTTATGCGCACGTTGTTGTTATATCCGGATTGTCCCCGTTTGGGACCGTTTTGCCACGACGGTGGCCGTTGGTGCCTTTGGTAGGCACGGGGCCACCCATGACCTAGCCCAGAGGGGAGTTGGTCGGAGTGGCCGGGAGAGTGTCATGGCAGTAGGACGGTTTTGTCGGAACGCCGTTGGTCCACCCGAATGGGAGTGCGAGGCCATGGGTTCCGTGGTGTGGGTACAGTGTGCTAACCTCTGCAGAGTGTATTAAATCTAGCGATAACCGTGCCCGCGGATAAGGGCCCAGTTCGTGTCGGTCACACTATGGGTCAACAGTAATAATAATAATGTGCTTAATAACAACCCTGGTTCGATGATGAGATAAGTTTATTATGTGATCCGTGAATGATCACCGTTTGGTTACGAGGTAACCCGTTGAGCCCAGAGTGGTTCCGTATGTGATCCGTGAATGATCACCATTTGGTTACAAGGTAACCCGTTGAGCCCAGAGTGGTTCCGTTTGTGATCCGTGAATGATCACCGTGGTATCGAGGATACCGAGTTGTTGGATATTCGTGATGTTGTGCGGGAATCATGGGTAAAGGTCAAGCTCCTTGTGATCATTTAATGATTACTACGGTATTGTTTATACCAAGCTTGATTTGATCCTAAGATGATCGTGTGATGTCCGAGGTTGGTAAGTGATGCATGTGATGGTTACGAGGTAACCCGAGCTGAATAAGTGGTGCATATAGTGTCATCATGTTGCATGATAGCGCCGTCATGTTTATATGTTCATGCCATGCTCATATTGTTCTACCTGTATCATGTTCATGTTGTTCATGCCATGTTATTCTGATGATCTCATGATAATTCCTGCTTAACCTGTAATTGCCATGCTGTTGTTCGTCTTGAATGCTTTTGGTTTATTGTGAGCTTGCAAGTACATTCAATGTACTGACCTGGCGTGTCATGCCAGTTTGTATGTCGTGTCTGGATTGCTTGCTTGTTTGGTGTGGTTCCTATGTTCGCGAGCTAGGATAAACGTTCCAGCCAGAGTCCCTGCGGATTGGAGTCCATCATCGTCGTTCATCGTTCTGCTGCCAGTAGTTGTTCCGCTGCCTCAACTTGTTATGCTGCTTGCATATAGCAACTGAGGATGGCGTAGTATCGCCGTGCCGATGTTATTGATTGTAATATCGGAAACCTTGTATTCATATTTGTGTTGTAATAGAGAGCTGGTTTGTTCTATGCTAAGCAGTGCCATATTCCAGAAGACTTCACCTCGATCTCTAGGCTGGAATACGGGGCGTTCTGGTTTTCTCTGAGCCGGGGTGCCACAAGGCTTGGTATCAGAGCAGGTCTGGCTGTAGAGCATCCTAGTCCTCTGGAACGTTAGAAAATGGTAGTATAGGGTCTGGTTGTTGCCCTTGCTTGCTGCATTTGGTTGTTGCATTTGTTTGCTGCATATAGACTTATTTCGGTTACCCTAACCCCTGTTTCATGCATAAATGGCGGTCAACTTCCATGAGTTCAGTGCCCTCCCCATAGCTCCCGGTGTCATTCCCATTGAGTTCAATCCCACTCCTGCACCGCTCAGCTTTGCCACCCTCCTTGGCGATATGTGGCATAGAATTTGTCCTCTCGGAGATCCACCTCATTATCAAGTATTCCAGTCTCCTGCTGGAGGAAGAATCCTGGAGTATGTTGCTCATTGATGTCTACTACACAACCTTCTTCTTGTAGACGTTGTTGGGCCTGCAAGTGCACAGGTTTGTAGGACAGTAGCAAATTTCCCTCAAGTGGATGACCTAAGGTTTATCAATCCATGGAGGCGAGGATGAAGATGGTCTCTCTCAAACAACCCCGCAACCAAATAACAAAGAGTCTCTTGTGTCCCCAACACACCCAATACAATGGTAAATTGTATAGGTGCACTAGTTCGGTAAGAGATGGTGATACAAGTGCAATATGGATGGTAGATATAGGTTTTTGTAATCTGAAAATATAAAAACAGCAAGGTAACAAGTGGTAAAAGTGAGCGTAAACGGTATTGCAATGCTAGGAAACAAGGCCTAGGGTTCATACTTTCACTAGTGCAAGTTCTCTCAACAATAATAACATAATTGGATCACATAACAATCCCTCAACATGCAACGAAGAGTCACTCCAAAGTCACTAATAGCGGAGAACAAACGAAGAGATTATGGTAGGGTATGAAACCACCTCAAAGTTATTCTTTCCAATCAATCCATTGGGCTATTCCTATAAGTGTCACAAACAGCCCTAGAGTTCGTACTAGAATAACACCTTAAGACACAAATCAACCAAAACCCTAATGTCACCTAGATACTCTAATGTCACCTCAAGTATCTGTGGGTATGATTATACGACATGCATCACACAATCTCAAATTCATCTATTCAACCAACACATAGAACCTCAAAGAGTGCCCCAAAGTTTCTACCGAAGAATCACGACGAAAACGTGTGCCAACCCCTATGCATAGGTTCATGGGCGGAACCCGCAAGTTGATCACTATCGGTGTCAAAACCGGCGGATCTCGGGTAGGGGGTCCCGAACTGTGTGTCTAGGTGGATGGTAATAGGAGACAAGGGACACGATGTTTTTACCCAGGTTCGGCCCCTCTCGATGGAGGTAAAACCCTACTCCTGCTTGATTAATATTGATGATATGGGTAGTACAAGAGTAGATCTACCACGAGATCAGAGAGGCTAAACCCTAGAAGCTAGCCTATGGTATGATTGTTGTTCGCCCCACGGACTAAAACCCTCCGGTTTATATAGACACCGGAGAGGGCTAGGGTTACATGTAATTGGTTACAATGGGAGGAGATCTACATATCCAGACGCCAAGCTTGCCTTCCACGCCAAGGAAAGTCCCATCCGGACACGGACGAAGTCTTCAATCTTGTATCTTCATAGTCCAGAGTCCGCCAAAGGTTATAGTCCCGCTATCCGGACACCCCTAATATAGGACTCCTCAAGAGTCTCTCGAACCGGGCTTCAATGACGACGAGTCCGGCGCGCAGATTGTCTTCGCATTGCAAGGGGGGTTCCTCCTCCGAATACTTCATAGAAGATTTTGAACACAAGGATAGTGTCCGGCTCGCAAAATAAGTTCCACATACCACCGTAGAGAGAATAATATTTACACAAATCCAATCACGACGATTCGCAAAGATGACATCATACCACGCCAAGCCTTTATTCAATCATTTTATCGTCCCACCTCAAAGCGCTTAGCGAGGCGGTTTCCTTGGCACATCTTGTCAAGCGTAGATCGTGTCCCCTTACTCCGGATTCTCATCAATACGGGCGGTAACCCAATCGTGTCTGCTGGTATGTCTCCTCAATCAAGGCGAGCCCCAAACGGTCACGGGAGGGCTCTTGGCATTCAACCTTTTATAAAGAGACCAAGGCTCTACTCCTTTCTTTCAATCTCAATCGAATCCGCCTCTCACCTTGAGTTCCAACACCCAAAGCTCCGTGTTCAGCGCCGGACCTTCGGTGATGTCCGGCCCGACCTCGAAGGTCGGTGGATGCCTTCCTCCGTTACGGAAGAAGACGTGCTAAAGCTAAGAGATGCTGTATCTAACCGCGAAATCTCGATAGGCTGCCTGCTCAAGGGCAGGTTATTCCCACTCCCAAGCCTGGTGAGAGCGTGGTGTTCGCCTCACTTCTTTTTAGGGCTAGGCTTCCGACGGACCCCTTCGTGAGGGGGCTCATGTTTTATTATGGGTTGGAATTTCACGACTTGGCTCCGAGTCCATCCTCCACATCTCATTGTTCATTGTCGTGCGAAGCCTTCCTCCGCATTACTCCTCACTTGGATTGTGGCTTAAGACCTTCAAAGTAGAGCCAAGATGATCGAGGGCAGCACGCAGAAGTGCGGAGGTGCTGTCATAAGCAAGAATGCCGACGCCCATGGCCCGAGGGCTCTTTTCAAGAGGAGTTCACTTATGGCAACGAGAGTGGTTTTATATCACAGCTCCCAGGGGCACCAAGTGGGTGGCGCCACCTGCCTTTCGCTCGGGTCCCCCACCACAACTAGCGTTATGGGTCAATAGAGGGTTTAACTGGGGGCCATCGAAGGACGTGCCCTTGTTGCAGGGCCATATTCGAGATCTCCTAGAAAGAGACATCAATCTGGTCGTAGTGACGCAGGTCATGTTGATTCGCCGCACCCTGCCCTGCAAACGTCGGCCCCTCAGCCTATGGGAGTTTAATCCGGAGGGACCACGAGCCCTCCAACATTTTATGGGCGCGACGCCCATGGAGATGTACAAATTGTTCTTCGGATCACAAGCAATGTGTCCAGACTCGGCCGAGGACGCAGGTCTGAGCTGCAATCGCCCGGATACTCAAGTAACTAGCCCTGTACCCGGACACGCTATCCGTATATTTATCATAAAATTGCCCTTAAAAGAGTTGTCCCTTAAACAGGAGTGGATAGCGAAAGCAAAGCTAATCAGGTGTCCGGCCCCCCTCCCTGAGACCACGTCGGATCCTGTGTTAACCAAGATGCTGGAGGTTGTGCCTTTGGAAGAAGGCGAAGGGGGGAACAAGGAAACTACCGCCTCCCCGAAGGAGGCTGTTAGGAAAGGAGGAATCGAGAATTCCTCTATCCAGGGGAAGAATAGGACCACCTCTGAAGACCCGGAGACCATGGTCTCAAAGCGGGGGAAGAAATCTTCGTCAGAGGGTCCTGCGCCGGGGGATGCCTCGGCCGCACTGTGCCCCCAAGGGGATCAGCCCTCCACCGAGTCGTAAGTAGAGAGGGGAGTTTTAAAATAAGAGACATCCCTGTCCTTTTCTGAGGAAGATAACCGAAATTTTACCTTGTAGTTCGTATCTCGGCCCTTCTCAGCAGAGCTCATCTTCAGGGGATCTTCGTCCGGAGATGATGGAGAGCGGAACGCCTCCCCCTGTCGTACCGCCTTGCGAGGCGGGTGACCCTGAGGTGTCGTCACGGAGGGTTTCTCCGAATCCGGCAGGGGCGGAAGGCAATCGATGGCCCCAAAGGTCCTTCCGTGTCCGCCTTCAAAAGGCCATTGACGAGTCCGCACCATCCGGTGCACGGTCGGAGGAGCTGAAGGATCTGCTCGGGCGAGCGTCTATCTCAGAAGAACACCGTGCGTTGATGGGTACGGTGATTGAAAGGATTTCATCCGCGGAGGGCGGGTTGTAAGAGGCCGTCAGGAGTTTACTGACAGGTTTTGAGGTGCGCGAAATGATGTACCTTTTGACAGTTCCGCATATATGAGATGCGCCCTGTGTAGATAGTAGCCCCTGAGACTCGGTGCATTGTCAAAAATGACGGCACGCTGTGGATCATAATCCCAGGTATAATATGTCGCCCTTCGTATGTAGGTGGCGAAGTGTTCGGTGGCTAGCCGGACTGATGAATTTGCCGAGCTAAAGCGGCAACTTGACGTGGTAGATGCCGACATCGCGCTTGTCAACAAGCGGCTTGACGAGGCACAAGGTATGTAATTTCTCCGAAGACACCTGGTAAGAGGAGCTTGATGCCCGTATTTTACAACATGTGTGATTGATGCAGATGGTGCCGCTGCCATGGAGAACCTTCGGGCGGAACTTGCCCGAGCCAAGGAGCAGGCCAGGAAAAGCGATGCGGCTGCCTTAAAGGCGGCTGAAGAGCTGAAAGCCGGACAGGCTGCTCACTGCCAAAGCAAGAAGGAAATGGCCGAGATGGTTGTGAAGTTGAAGAATGCTGCCGACCGCTACAAGCTTCTTGAAAAAGAAGATTGGCGTAATGTATGATTCAAGAAGGCCACTACCGAGGCTAAGGATGCTCGCTCTGCGATGAGAGCTATGAAAGAGGAGCTACGCCAGTCGAGATATCGCGGTGGAAAGCCCTTTATGCTGCGGATGAAGTTCGGGATCCTAAATATGCTCGTTGGACCGGCTGTGGAGTGCGGCGGCACTTATCCGACTTGGCGGCGAGTACGCGGACGCGTCGAACACTTCCGAGATCAAAGGATCACGGTGGAAAAGCTTTTTGGTCGCAGTTCCACAATCCAGAGCGCTCACTTCCATTAACCGATCGTTTGGCCGCATGGGCGGAGCTGAATAGGTTATCCGGACTCGCCATGAAGTATGTCATGAGTCATCTGTGGCCGGAAAGGCCCGAGCCGAAGAGTTATTTTAGCTTGGTGCAGCAGTTCCTTGGTGCGGTGTCGCATATCAATGCAATGAAAAGGTCAACGTGCATAGAGGGTGCGCGGATGGCTCTTGCCCGTGTCAAGACATACTGGGCGGAGATGAAGGCCGTCGCTGTTGCATCCCAAGATTCGGACGGGAGCCGAGTATTGCCGAGCACTATTTTCGTGAAGTTCGCAGGCGCTGCTTAATAAAGACGCATGCTCAAGGATATTATGTTCAATAACATGTATTATTGTAAAACAATGTTTCGGGGGAATATAAAAGATTTTTATACTTGTGCCTTCAAGAATTAAAATACCTCCTGTGCGGCCGTTAATGTATATGTATATATAACCTGAAAGATGGCAGTCTTCGGCTTCAGCCCCCACGCATATAATGCGGGGGTGTTTGCAAAAGGCGCATTTTCACTCTTGATCCAACGTCTTGGTCCTATTAAGGAGGTGATAGCGCAGCGAACTAGGCAACCGGACTATAATGCTTTATCACTTTCACTTAGCCATAGGAGTTTAACAGTGGGGCTACTATATAGCCCCTAGGGGCACCGCTACCACCCAATTCGGGCGCTGTGTGTGCTGGCCGAAACGCCCTTCGTTAATGCGAGGAATCCTAAAGATTCGGTAGGTCATCGAGTGGTTGACCAGTCTCACGCTATATCATGACATCAGTTTTCAGCTTTTCTACTAAGGTGCTCACTTCGCTGAACTGGGGCACGTCATTGTAGTTCTCCGGTGCCGCTTTAGCCGATAGAGCGGAACGTAAGGCAGCAAAACACAGGAGCCGGCAAACCCAACATTTGACCAAAGACATGATTCGAGCTGATGCATATAAGGCCAAACTCGCGACGCCAACACTCCCTAAGGTATTCGGTCTTTATGAAAACAGCTGAACAACGCCCTTGGTAATAAGCCCCGTGTCCAGTGTACGCGCAAAATTCGACGTGGCCACATGCCAAGACGCCAGCCTCCTCCTCGGTTATATCACGAAACCGGGGGATGTGTATCAACAAGAGACAGTAAAAAAAGGTTTACACAGAGTCTTAATCTAAAAAGAATCCTATGAACGGGTCCTCATCGCACGCCTCTGCTACCTGTGTCTCCGCAGCCAGATCTCGGACGGGTGTAGCACGGTGTTCATCTATAAAAGAGAGGAACTTAGTTGAAAAAGATCGTGCGAAAATGTACGTTATATTAAGTAAACAAAGTATAATTCAAAAAATAAATAAAATTGAGCTTTATTGTCTCTTGTTGTACATGCGCGAGCCCTTGTACGGGGTATGCGGCTAGTAAGCCCTTAGATGTTTACGCCGGACTCGTCTAGCCATGTCCGGGTCCGAACGACCTGTTTAGGTGCTTTGATTAGTGAAGCCGGTTTAGTGTGTGGCTGTCAAGGCAGCGCACAATCTTCCGCGCCGAGGAACACTCGATATTTCCCTTTAATGAGATGATGCCTCATGGATCGGGCATTTAAGTGTAAGAGATGCATAATGTGGTATTGCGTTAAAGCGGCGAAAGCTTCAAGGTCCCAAGAGTGCTTGATAGCTACTTGTAAATGGGGCGATGTGGAAGGTTAGCTTTTGGCGGAAGTTGTCTGGGAGCCGAACATAACTTCTAGTAGGAGAGAGCCCGCATAATGGGCATCTGGGCTCTGGCGTTACTCCCTTGAAAGGAAGTGTTGCTATGGCTAATTTTTGTTGGGTCTATCCCCATTTTATGGATTGTGTCCTCGATATAGCAGGTTTAGATCACCGCCGCCGCCCATTAGGACTTGTGTAAAGTGGAGTCCACAATTATCGGATCTAATATCAAGGCAGTCCAATTTGCATTCCGGATACTTCTAGAGTAGTCCCGATGGTCGAAGGTGATTGGTTTTAACAACCAAAGGGCGGGACTCCTCCGATAGGCCGTATGGCGCGATTCTATAGGCGCCACTGCTTTTTCCCTTTTGTCACGTGAAGTGAGTTTACTGTTTTGACTTCTTGTGGGAAATTCTTTTGTTTTCCGTGCTCGCTTGTGGGGTTCGCCATCGCCCTCGCTGGTGTGTCGAGCCCTTATGTTCGGCGTTGAGTTTGCCGGATTGCTTGAAGACCCAACAATCTCTGTGGGTATGGTTTGCGTGCTTCCCGAGTACTGTGGATTTGGCATATCTTGTCCAAGATTTTGTTTAGGTTAGATAGCTCGTCCTCGTTATCCTTGAGGGGCAGGTTTTTCGATTCTCGCCGAGAGCTTTTAATCCGCGCTGATCGCCGTGTTCTTCGGTTGTTTCTTGGTCCGACGCTAGTCCTTGCTGCGCTATGCGGTTTCCGCTTCCATCCCTAACTTCGGATGTACTTGGGTCGCTAGTATCGCATCTTGCCAACCAGCTATCCTCTCCCGCGCAAAAGCAGGTCATGAGGCTTGTTAATGCGGCCATTCTTCTTGGCTTTTCTTGGCCGAGGTGTCTGGCGAGCCATTCGTCTCTGGACGCTGTGTTTGAAAGCTGCTAAGGCTTGTGATCCGGACAATCGACTATCCGGTTCTTTTAGTAAGGAATCTGTTCAAGAATTTCCGGCTGACTCTCCCGGTTGTTGAGTAATGTGACTTAAATCGCTCAGATCCGGAGGTCGGACATAGGTCCCTTGAAAATTTGCCCGAAAAGCATCCTCGAGCTCTTCCCAACTTCCAATGGTGTTTTCGGAAGGCTTTTAAGCCAATGCCGGGCTGGCCCTTTGAGCTTGAGGGTAAGTATTTTATGGCGTGGAGGTCATCTCCTCTAGCCATGTGTATGTGGAGGATGTAATCCTCAATCCGCACTCTGTGGTCTGTTGTTCCATCGATGCCTCTATGTTTACGGGCTTGAACTCACTGAAATTATGATCCAAGACCTCATCGGTGAAACATAGGGGTGTGCGGCACCCTATATTTGGGTGTACCGTGATGTTCGGATACTTGATGTGTTGCATTGCTTACTAGAGCTTGCTTTCTTGGCCCGTAGATAGATCTGGCTGGGCTATCTTTTGATGCGAATCTCAGCGGATCGCGTCGGGCTTGTGTGCGTGCCCTTTGCCGCTCTATGTTGGCCATGGGGTTGTTCACCGACCGGGTGGCTTCCTTATTTTTTGATTGTGGGGCTCTAATGCCTCCTCATCAAATTCTCGCAGCAATTTTCGCCGGATAGCTCTTTGTGTGGCGATCGTCGCCAGATTTGTCTCATGTGTTGAGTACTTTGCTCCATCTAATTCGAGTGCATCTTCCGCTATTTTGAGCTTCCGTCGCTTTTTCAGCTACGCGCATGGCGACGAGCCTTTGTGGAGGTTCTTCGCTTCCAAAGGACTTGTCCGGCGTGAGGTCGTCCGGATCGTTATTTTCGCCGGGACGGGTTGTTCGGTTTGTTCATCCGTTACCCTGTTCGGACGATTGCTCGATGGCATGTTCGTCGTCCGCCGGTTCACCCCGCTTTGTGGCTGGGTCTCAGATGGCTGTTGTCTCGCCGAGGTGGGGTTTTGAGGCGCCACGCCGCCGCTTTGATCGCCGAGGGAACGATCCTCGCTGCGCCCCTTTGTTCCTCGTCGTCGTTTCTTTTTAGGTGTGTCCACCATGTATACATCGTGAGATGAGGTGGTTGTCCAATGTCCTATAGGTGTTGGTTCTGCTCGCCTCCTACATCGCCGTCCATACCGCTGATGTCTTCGAGTCGAAGTCGAGCATGTCGGTTAAATCATCGGCAAGTGGCTACGGTGGGTGGTGGGTGGGCTCAATTTCTTCGCCATCCGTGTCCCAACCTTGCTGACCATAGTCCGCCAGGCTCTCCCGATAAAGAGAGAGACTTTAGTGAATTGAGAATGTCGCCAAGGGCGTAGTGCCGAAAGATGTCCGCGGCGGCGAACTCCATGATTGGCGCCTAATCGGATTCGATCGGCAGGGCGCTGAAGGTTCGGAGTCCGGAGAGGAGTCCGACACCTTGAGTCACGAGCCAGAGAGGACAAAGCTGGTGTTCGCCCGATCGCCGAGAGATTGCAGCCCCGAGGCGGTGTCCAGCCACCCGCCCTCGACATGCAATGGCCCGAGCTAAGGGTCGGAGCGACACGGTGCGGCCTGTGGCACTGCTCGTGGCGAGCTAAATCATGCCCATTGAGACAAGACGGCTCGCTTCGGTTGTGGCTCGGATCCGTCAAGATCAAGTCTCCGCGACGTCACCGTGTAATTTAAACTTCCAAATCTGACTGATGGCTGTGGGCGAGCTTAATCTGCTCCAGTGGCTGCTTAATTGGCCCGCAGCAAAGCCGCCGAGTACGAAGATCTGCCCGGGAGAAAAGTCTCACTCGACCGCATCGTTGTCGATGATTGGAGGAGCCATCGGGCCTAAAGATGATGACACAGAGGAACTCTCAATGAAAGCACCAATGTCGGTGTCAAAACCGCGGATCTCGGTAGGGGGTCCCGAACTCAAGCGCCTAGGCGGATGGTAACAGGAGACAAGGGACACGATGTTTTTACCAGGTTCGGCCCTCTCGATGGAGGTAAAACCCTACTCCCGCTTGATTAATATTGATGATATGGGTAGTACAAGAGTAGATCTACCACAAGATCGAGAGGCTAAACCCTAGAAGCTAGCCTATGGTATGATTGTTGTTCGCCCCACGGATTAAAACCTCCGGTTTATATAGACACCGGAGAGGGCTAGGGTTACACAGAGTCGGCCATAATGGGAGGAGATCTACATATCCAGATCGCCAAGCTTGCCTTCCACGCCAAGGAAAGTCCCATCCGGACACGGGACGAAGTCTTCAATCTTGTATCTTCATAGTCCAGGAGTCCGGCCAAAGGTTATAGTCCGGCTATCCGGACACCCCCTAATCCAGGACTCCCTCAATCACCAAAACATACATCAAGTGAGTCACATGATATCCCATTGTCACCACAGATACGCACGGCAAGACATACATCAAGTGTTCTCAAATCTTTAAAGACTCAATCCGATAAGATTACTTCAAAGGGAAAACTCAATTCATTACAAGAGAGTAGAGGGGGAGAAGAAACATAGGATCCAACTATAATAGCAAAGCTCGCGATACATCAAGATCGTGCCAAATCAAGAACACGAGGAGAGAGATCAAACACATAGCTATCGGTACATACCCTCAGCCCCGAGGGTGAACTACTTCTCCTCGCCATGGAGAGCGCCGGATGATGAAGATGGCCACAGTGAGGGTTCCTCCCAAGTGGTGCCTAACAGGTCCCAATTGGTTTTGGTGGCTCGAGGTTTTATGCGGGCGGAACTCCCGATCTATCTTCTGCTCGGAAGTTTTACGACGCGAGGTATATATGGGTGCAGGGGTACGCCGGTGGAGCTACGGGCCCACGAGGTGGGGCGCGCCCTAGGGGATGGCGCGCCCCCCCTCGTGAGCACCTCCCGTATCTCCCGACATAGAGTCCAAGTCTATCCGTGGCTTTCCTTCCAAAAATAACTTCTCCAGCTTGATTTCGCTCCTTTCGACTTGCTTGATATTCCTTTTCTTCAAACATCAAATAGGCATAAAACAACAAATCTGGGTTGGGCCTCCGCTAATAGGTTAGTCCCAAAAGTAATATAAAAGTGGAAAATAAAGCCCAATAATGCCCAAAACAGTAGATAATATAGCATGGAGCAATCAAAAATTATAGATACGTTGGAGACGTATAACTCATGTCCATCTGTGAGCCCCGATTCCTGTCGGTAAGCGCACATACAGTTTCCACGGTGGTTACGACGCTACTCCTGAGCGTGCCGTCCAGCTTGCCGCAATGGAAGCAATCACCGGTCTTCGCCGTCAAGAGAGCATGGTGCAAGAGAACTGTGCTTATCAATATTATCCCACCATCGTCGAGAATCCTAGGCGGATCCAATTTCCCTCCGTCAACCCTCAAGATGATCCGGCTATCCTCGCCATGTCCTGTTACATGACGACCGAGTGTCTTCTTATTTCCGAGTTAGTCTGAGACGCCATTCGTGCCAGGAGATCGCTTGGTGCTTTCCTACCTCAATCTCCGCCAGTTTCTCCAACCCCTCCGCCTCGTCCATCCGGAGTTTTGGAGTCAGCAGTTCCACTCGCTACTCCCTTAGCTTCCTCATCAGTTCGCGAGCGTTTGCTCAAGCGCAGGATGTAATCCTTCGTGTAGTGCTTGTGCATCTGTTGTAGTATCATGCTTGTGTGTGCCTGTGTGCAGCAGCTTTGTAGCTTTTTTGTTGTGTGCTTTGTTGCAATAAATCGTTTTCTCATGCTTCTTTCTTTTGAATCCTCGGTGTTACCCCCTTATGGAAATTACTCCTCGACCAACAACGAATCAGAAGAAGCCGTGAGCAGTACAGATATACCCCAAGTAACTCAGTTAAAAGCAATGAGATTTTCAGCCAACAACATTGTATTGCAGACATCCGGTCTGAATACATGTATATTATGCTTAGACTTTCAGCAACAAGTACTCGTCAAAGATACACTTGTATCGCAACAATGATTAAATCAGAAAGTGAACAAAAATGGATCAACAGTGCATTTCAAGTCAAAGGTATGGTCTATGCACAATGATTGAATCTGACGTAAGTCAAATTTAAAACATTGCGACACCCGGAAGTCAGTCCGAATACACAATGAATTCAGCAAGGACAGTCAGACAATTCTTGTCATACAAATAATTAGCTGTCGGACTGACAAGAATATATATGTCATTCCATTCACCAAGAAAATCAGTCCCGTCCTTCTCCACAATTTATTGGCAAAGTGTACAAAGACAAGGTCCCCAGTCTGCATCGGTAGGTTATGAATGGATTCCCATGCAAGATATTGAGTCTTCTCAGTAAAATACTGCAAAAGCTTCTGGCATAAGGTACCGAGTCTTCCCTAGCAAAGTCTTTAAGGGGGAAGCTTATGAGGTATGGTACCCCGTTTTCCTCAATAAAATATCCACCGAAGGCTTCGAGAACAAGCCATCCAGCCTTCCTCAGCACGATACCCCGGTGGTTTCCAAATGCAAGCTGCCCAATATTCTTTTGTACGGTACTAGTACAAGACAGCAAATTATGAATTGTCAGCATATGGCAGTGTTTTCCAAGTGGCAGATCTGCAATAGTTGGTCTGAAAAAAATCAGTCATAGGTATGCCTCGAGCATCAGATATTAGTTCATTCAGTATGCTGCCAAGTTCATGCGAGTCTCTCGCACAAGGAAGAATTCACAGTGCACATCCAACAACCTCACCAGTTATTCAAGAAACAAAAACCAATGGGTGATGCCATAATCAACAAGTCTTGAAGGAAAGACAACATTGAGACAACAATCTTGTCACTGATTATCAAGATCAGTCCCGCACATCCGACAATATGATGTTATTAACCCTGTCACTCTCCGGCATAATCAACAATAGTATCGAGATCTGTATAACCACACGTGAGCCGGATAAATATACCGAGGCTCGAAACATGAACCAGACCAAGGTATGATTGCCAGATATTGTATGTAACAGTATTCAGGGCCGCGAAAATAATCAAGGATATATATAAGGCCCCGCTCTTTCAGTTAAGCATCCAGATGAAGAAAGTAATAATGAAAGAGCAAGACCAACAACACGGGTATGGCGGTTATTGTGTGAAAAATGTGGATGCCCAAGACCGTCTTATTCCACAGCAAACCCAAGCAAAGACCCACCTTAGAGGTCTACTCCATTCTAGTAAGGACCTCACACTACTGGAATCAGCTTCTTGGCGGACGGCAAAGGCATAGATCACGGACGACAAACTGTCCGGATGAACGCCTGCCGGCAAAGGATTACGTCGTCCGCCATCCGAGGCCAGCAGACGGCAAAGACAGCTGACGGCAGTGCGGTGGCGTGAGAGCCCTTAGGGTGTTAACGGCGCTCTTTGCCGTCTGCCAGCGGATGACAAAGAGTCAAAGATCTTTGCCGCCCCACCGGCGACGCAAGAAGAGCCCAGCTAGGCAGCACCGGAAGCTGCCACGTGTTCAGATATGCCGTCCGCCAGCCAGACGGCAAAGAGGTTTGAATCATTGCCGCTCGCTGGCAGACGACATAGCTGGTCACTTTGTCGCTCGCCAAACAGACGGCAAAATGACCAAATAGGCAGCCAATGTTCCCAGCTTGCATGTGTGATCGCCATGTGTCCTCTTTGTCGCCCCACATGACGAAAGCTCTTTTGCCGCCTACTAGCGGACGGCAAAGAGGCTATATATCCCCTGTTTTTATTTAAATCCCATTAATTAGACATGGTTTCAAACATAGATATACATGCATACATATCCAACATATCCAACAGCATGTCCAACAATATATTTCATCCAATCCAACAACATAGTTCAACAAAGTCCAACATATCCATATATATATAACCAGAAACAAGTTTCCAACAACATATGCATATAGACATACATATCCAAACAAGTTTTCATAAACAACAAGGAAGCACCACAAGAATAGTACACTCCATGAATCCAAGCTTCCTCATGTAAAGCAAATCTGCAAATTGGGAAAGATGAAAGTTAGAAGAAGAAGAAGAAGAAGACTAGTTAGAAGAAGAAGAAGAAGACTTTTTTCTTCTCTTTCTTTTTCTCCTCTCCTCTTCTTTATATTCTTCTTCTTCTAACTAAGGTAGGTAAAAATGTCATTTTATTGCTAAGCTAGGTAAAAATGCTAAGTGTAGGTCATTTTAGAGCTAAGGTAGGTAAATAGGTCATTTTGGAGCTTAGTAAGGTTATTATGTCATTTTTGAGGAAAATAAGCTAAGTCTATATCATTTTGGAGCTAACAAAGATTATCATGCCATTTTTTACCTAAGTATGCTAAGTATGTCATAAATGAACTGAATAAGCTAAGTATAGCTTACTTTTTATCTAACTTAGGTAATTATGCCATTTAGGAGGAAATAAGCTAAGTATCCATTTGTAAAGCAAAACACTAGAGAAAACTTACCCTCATCACAACAAATGTGATGAAGATCGCAACTAAGGTAACAATTGATCCAACGGCATAATGATACCAAGCCTCATTATCAATGGCATATTTTCTAATCTTCTTAAGCTTCAGGCGCATTGCATCCATCTTCAAGCGCATTGCATTCATCTTCATCTTGTGATCATCGATGGCATCGGCAACATACAACTCCAATGTCATCTTCTCTTCTTCAGTTCTTTTAATTTCTTCTTTCACATACTCATTTTCTTTTTCAACTAAATTTAACTTCTCGAGTCTCGACAAGAGGGTCCGTTTCAAATTTCGGTTCACATACCTCCTAGATTAAAATATCTCTATGTCAACTTGATGGCCATAATTTGCATAAATGCGAAATGCAACAAATAGTTATGAAAGAGAATTTACCACATCCGAATCATAAAGCGGGCGAGGGCCGACCGGGACGGAAATCAAGACCATGGCACTATGTATAAGAAACAATCATACAAAGTAAAAAAAGTATAAATACCAACTATATAAATCATACAATCATACAAATAACTATATAAATCAAGTACAACATAAAAATTTGAATACCTAATAATCATTATCGGCAATGACGTGCTCGTCATCATCATTAATAAAAGCATCATCATCATCACTATCGGTAATGACGTGCTCATCATCATGATTAATAAATGCATCATCATGTGGAGGGCCACCTTTACGTAATCGTTCAAGCATTGACAGGTCATCTGTAGCAGTAACTTCTTCTTCTTTCGGCTCTTCTTGTTCCGGCTCAGTGGTGAAGTCGAATTCACTATAGTTGTCTACTTCAATGTTCTGGGGTGGAGTAGAGCGGTTCTTAAAACGTTTTTTGGAAAGACATGTTTCTTGGAAGAATTCTCCTTCGGCATATGTGTCTTGGTTAATGTGAGGTTCATAATCCTTTTCATTGTGGGGAGGTGGTCTAACATGTGGCGGCACTTCATAAACGACGTCCCAACCACTGAGATTTGGATCACTTTGACAGGACCATGGTAGATAGAAAACTTGGGTTGCCTGTTGAGCCGTAATATAGACATCGGGAACATCCAAATGGGTTCTTTGTTTGATTTCGACTAGCCCTATATGTTCATGAGTCCTTCTAGTCTCCCTCGGCTTGAACCAATAACATCTGAAGACTACGACGTTTCGTGGGTTTTCACCATAGAATTCAAGTTCATAAATTGCTTCAACTCTTCCATAATACTTGATACCTCCTTCGCCGATAGCAGAGACACAACAATTTGTAGACTTTTGGTCGGCCATAGATAGCTCTTTGCCATAGGTACGACAGTGATACCCGTTGATGTCGTATTTGTCAAATGAACGGATCTTATAGTCAAAACCATTAGCTACTTGTCTCAATTCGGCATCCATAATCTCTGAATTAGCCTACAAGTTTAATACGAAAGGATTGTTGCATTAGTCACAAATTAGCCAAAGAAAAAAAGGGTCTAATGGAAATTACCGTTTTTTTGAACCAAGAGATGAAACCGGGAAATTCGGCTCCTTGTTTTCCCAGAAGCTCATACTCTTCGACGGAATCCTTTTGGATCACCGCTCCATACGAGAAGATGGCGACGTATCGACTGCATCAAAAATCCAGGAATAAGAGAAGTTCAAAGGAATTATAAGTTGTGAAACAATGTACTGAGATCTTACTCAATGTACGACCGCACTTCTGTTAGGTTGTCGAAGAGATACAACAAAATGGTCCGCCATTCTTCAACATCCAACCTTACTGGTTTCCAACCACCGGCTGGTGCGAGATTCCCTTTGAATAGGCTGAGGTTGAATTGACCCTTTTGAGGTTCGTCAGCATTGTATCGAGGCTTCATATTATGCAAATGACGATTTTTGGCTTCGTAGTGTGCGGTCACGAAGTTTGCCGCCTCCTTAGTGATGAATGCCTCCGCCGTCGATGCTTCTATTCTACGTTTATTTTTACATTTTGCTCAAGCGCCTTCGCGATCCTCTTAGTTGAGTAGCACCAACGATTTTGCACGGCCCCCAATCGTGTTCTCGGTCGGGAGATGCAAAATCAAGTGTTGCATTGATTAAAGAAGCTTACGGAAAGATCTTCTCTAACTTGCAGATCAACTCCGCGCCAAATGTTCCATTTCTTCTAGGAGGCCAAAGCGATAGTTCTTTCGACAAAGAGCATGGAAGAAATAGCTCACTCGCCAAGATTAGCCATTCATCCTGAGGGATGAAGCCACGCAACATCACCGACATTATCCGCTCAATCCATATGCGCCAATCAAGACTTTTTAGACCAAATATTTCAATTTTTGAAGACTCGCTCCCCTCTTTAGATTTGCTGCATACCCGTCGGGGGAACATCAACTGCATTTTCACCCACAAAATAATTTGCTTCATAGCTGGCCTTCCAAGATTGAACCATGCCTTTCGCTTCAACCAGTTGATCCCCTTTCCTTTCGGTTCTTTCATGTTTTGTAACGGTCTATCGCATAGCTCCTCTTGATCGACTCTAGCCTTAGTATTATCCTCTGATTTCCCCTCTATGCCGAACAATGTACCAAAAATGGCTACGGCGATATTCTTTTCAGTGTGCATCATGTCGATGTTGTGTGGGCAAAGGAGGTCTTTGAAGTAAGGCAGATCCCGTATATGTCTTGTGAGTCCATGCATGTTCCTTATTATACCCCTTGAAATACCCTCGACGCCTAGATCCGCTCGAGAGCATTTAATTGATCTAGGGTCTGCTATTCGTCAACGCAGTGGTGCAGAGTGTTTGACAACTCTACCTTTGATGAAGTTCTTCTTGTCTTTCCCGAACTTATGGCCAAGATGTAGAAACGTTCTATGCAAGTCGGCAACTATACTTGCGCCGCCATCACCAACGAAACTCAAGAGCTCCCTTGCATGCGAGGCACGGAACCTTCCATGCACACACCAGCCAACTAATAGCGATACGCCGCAAGTCATGCGTCGAGTACATGTACCGTGCACGATTATGAAGTTCTGCTTGCTAAAGGCGCCGATGTCTTGAACCCATTATCCCAAGCTTCTTGCAATTGCCCTGCGGCTGAATGTACACATTCATATTCTTCCCGGATAGTTGGGCCCTGGAATTATCAACGCCAGAAAATATTCTTTCGCTGCATAATCTGCCCGAGGGGGGAGAGATTGAGGAATGACAAACACGGCCATCAGCTTGTATGGGGCTGCCATCCACCAAACACACCGAACCCATATGTGCCGATGGCGACTCGAGGATGCCTTGATCTGCCGTTTTTTCCTTATGTAATGCATCGAAGCGCTTCCACGCTTCACCATCCGATGTGTGCACCATCATCACATTCGCATTTGCATCTAGTTCGGTTCTTTTGCCCGTTTTGTGCCATGTCATCTGTCTGCCGCCTCTTCACCATGAAAAGACGTTGAAGTCTAGGTACGATTGGCATATACCAAAGAACATTAACGGGTATTTTGGTCTCGTCTTCTCACCCATACAGCTTGTTCACCACAACATACCGGAAGAATTGCAAATAGGACAATAGTTCAAGTCCTCATATGAAGCCTAAATAAGACACATCATTTCTCATGTGCATGTATCTTCTCATAGGGCATCTTAAGAGCACGGAGGATTTTGTCCGACCGTACAGGTTTGAGGTAGCACATGGCCTTTGGGTAGAAATCGCCCAATATCGCCATCATCGCGTCGTAGCATTCTCTGCCCAAGTTGAATTAAGCCTTCAAAGCCATTATTTGTGAGATGGCATCCAGCTGACAAAGCTCAGTGTGCTCATGGAGAGGACGTTTTGAGGACTCCAACATTTCATTGAAGGCCTTTGCAGATTCCTCCATCTCCTCGTCCGAGTCCTGAGCATCGTTAAAGTCTTGCACCATGTCTGCGGTCCCGGTACCATGCTTATCGGTGCGACGATTTAACCTCGGCTCGCACGCTGGGCGACTCACCATGTAATGTCCAGACTATGTAACCAGCGAAACCAAACTTCCGCAGGTCTTTACTCATTTCAAGCTCGTCCCTCTTTTTATAGTTGTTTAATGGGCAAAGGCACCAGCTAAATTCTCGCCATTTGCAAATGCGGCTCTAACAAACCCCTTGGTTTTTGTTAACCATTCCTCGGTCCAAACTTTCTTACTAGTGTAACCGATGTACATCCATGCACGATCACTCATATTGACTTCCCACTGGACACACAAGAAATATATACATAATTACAAACCATATCCATCGCTTAATGGAGTTTATTAGTTTTATTACGCCCATGCAACCTACACGCTAATAGGTAAAGATAGGTCCTATCTCACTCGAGTATGTAGATCAGGTTCATTTTCCCATAGCTTCGCTCGAATCGACGTTAGGTTTTGCAGATTTTCGCTGTTCTCCTCGATACACGCCTCGGCAATAAGCAGAGAGAATGTGTACCGGAGAACAACAGGAGGCACCGATTAAATTTTGCATCGGATCCGAGCTGAGCATATGGGAAAACGAACCCAATCTACACATACTGGCTATCCATGGATAATGTTGGACAATTCGAAAGAATCACGATTATAAATATGCAAATGCATGCATATTTATAGATGTAACCCTTTCGAACGGGAGACGTATAGTGGTTACGCATACTGATGATTGACACCTATAGCTAGCAAGTTTCATCAGCACGAAGACCGGAACAAAGCAAATGAAGGGGGGAGGAGGAGATGTCATTTGTGCTCACCAACGAACGCAGGGGCGGAGCTCGTCGAACACTAGACCCTCGCAGCGATGAAATACCTGCATATTTAAATCGAAAGATGAGTAACATAGCAAGTATTCGACACCGACGGCCACATGTACCTCGCACTGACGATACTTACTATTGATGGTACCATCGACACCGAGGAACCTCGAACCCGCCGTCCTCGGTAAACTAAATAGCACCATTATCGGTGCAGGTACATGAGGCGGTCGGCGTTGAACACTAGATTCACATCCCACAGTGAAGCTGGCGCCGGCGCCCCGCAGCAATAGTTTCGGTGGTGATGACGGTCGAACACCTTGGCGAATTTGTCCGGCAGCCTCGCGATGAGGATTAAAGCCAAGTTTTGAAATTTCAAACAACCAAACCGATTTCAGCTTAGTTTGGGTGTTTCAAGTTTCAACACTTAGCTTTCAATCGCCATCTCCGAGGCTGCTGCACAAATTTGCAATGGTGTTCGACCGCCATCGACGCCGAGAACTGTTGCTGCTAGACGCAGGACCCCTGTGTCACTTGTGGGACGTGGATGTAGTATTCGACACCGACAGCCACATGTACCTCGCACTGACGATACTTGTTATTTAGGGTACCATGGACACCGAGGAACCCTCGTTTTCTTCTTCTTCTTCTTTCTCTTTTTTCCTTTTCTTCTTCTTCTTCTTCTTCTTCTTCTTCTTCTTCTTCTTCTTCTTTTTTTCCTTCTTCTTCTTCTTCTTCTTCTTCTTCTTCTTCTTCTTCTTCTTCTTCTTCTTCTTCTTCTTCTTCTTCTTCTTCTTCCTCTTCTCCTTCTTCTTCTTCTCCTTTTTCCTCTTCTTAAACCTAGCACTAACCTAAACCTAAAAACTCAAAACTACACCTAAACCTAGCACTAACCTAAACCTAAAAACTCAAAACTACACCTAATTAAACCTAGCACTAACCTAAAACAAATCATGAAAATAGAGAACAAAAAATAGGAAAAACGGAAAAATTACCTCTTGCTCCCATGAGGTCGGTTGGTTGGCGGGCGGTGCAGGGGTCATGAGGAGGAGGACGGCAGCGGGCGGGCGACGTAGGACCTCGGGAGGGCTCAAGATCGGGCGTGCCCGGCCAGAGGCCACTCCCGCGACGGGGCGTGGGGCGGCATGGGGCGATGGGGCGACGAGGCGCAAGGGCAACGGGCAACGGGCACAGCGGGCGACAGGCGGGGTGGCGGCGGCGATAGAGGAGAGAGGCGGGTGCACGTGAGGGAGGGAGGGAGAGAAAGAGAGAGAGAGGGGGAGACGGCTCGGCCCGTTAAGTGGGCCTTCTTTGCCGTATGTTAGCAGACGGCAAAGAGGGCCACCGTTAGGGCTGGCCCATGTCTCCTCTTTGCCGTCCGTAAGCAGACGGCAAAGGACTAACATTGTCGTCCGCGAGCAGACGACAAAGTAATCACCTCTTTTGTCGTCCGTTACCGGACGACAAAGAATCTGACCTAGCCACACCGTGCCCTGTGGGGCCCACCCGGCTCTTTGTCGTCTGCCTTATAGCTCTTTGCTGTCAGCTGGCGGATGGCAAAGAAGCAGCTGACAACAAATAGCATTTTTGCCATCTGCCCTTTCTTTGCCGTCCGCTTTGTGGAAGCGGGCGGCAAAGAGGCTCTTTGCCGTCAGCTGGCGGACGGCAAAGAAGCTGATTCCAGTAGTGTCATAGCGAGGCAACCATCTTGGTCCACAGTATGCTCATAACTGTCAGCATTAAATGCCCGAGTCTGTCAAGTCCGAACCCAGGACAGCTCCCCCGTGATGGAGCATCACGCGGACTATTATTCCCATGGAGATACCGACAAAATAAATAAATAAATGAAGAATCAGTGTGAGAACACATACTTTGAGGATTGTTATCTCTCGCATATGAGAAGCAATTAAAGAATAGCCTGTGTGAATGGGATTCTTTGCCAAGATCACCGCCAGTCAAATCTGCAACGGTTATCATCAGGAGATGGTGCATTTTTCTATCAGTCACGCCTAGCGGCGGTCAACCCTTCAGTACAGGTTGGATACTCAAGACTGTGAAGCCAGCCAAGATAAGTCAGAAAGTCCTACAAGATGTCAGAATTCGTTAGCAGAACAGGTATAATCCACATCTCACTGTTTTGAACCCAGAAGGCATGCATATATATATTAAAGGAGCCCGATGCCTGGATAGAAGAGATTCCTTGTTCCTCGGGAAGATGTGTTCCCCGACTCCGTGGAATATTCTCGGTACTCGACACAAGAATAACATCTCCAACAAGGATTAGTATCGAGAAGGATACGTATGTCAGGAGATCTTTCGGACCCTAATTCAGCCAACAGATATGAAAGAAAATTTGAGTCAGTATGAACAGGAACATATGACGTAAGTCCCATCAGAATGTCACATACGGTGCAGCAAACCACCCTATATCAAGACAGTCAGTCAGATCCAATTCAGTGGAAATATTATATGAGAATGAATAAAAGAAACCCGAGTTGGAAACGGTTTCTTCAAGTCAGAAAAAAATATTTAACCCTGAGCAACCCAAATCTCGAGGATGAGATTTCTTTAAGGGGGGAAGGTTTGTAATAGCCTGGATTTCTGCCCTTTTCTTTTTCTTTTGATTTTCTTGAATTTCCTAATTTGATTTGCTTTTCAGTGGCTATGTGGTTCTGAAACTTGGGAAGATCATGTCTTCCTAGGTTTTATAGTGGCTTGTCACCCTCACCATCATCCCAAGATCATGTCATTTCCATCCTTGACCTAATCCCAATGTTCTTTTGTTGGAAATATTCCTTTTCTGATAAAGGAATAACCCTTTAAACCCTAGGTTGTGAAGCAACCCATATTTATATCACTCCCAAAATTCCCAAATAATTCTCATAAATTATTTGGGTCATATATTCCTCAAATATAGTAAAATATTTCATTGCCATGTTCAAAAATAATCCTCCAATAATTATTTTCCTATTCTACCCTAAATGGCACTTTGCAAAGGAAGTGCTATTTATATTTGCTTGATTGACCCCAAACTTCTTGGACAACTTTTCCTGTCCATATAATTGGCTCATGCCAAAATTCAACTCAATCTGCCTAGTAAATATTTTTCAGCAATTTTCCAAAGTTTCTGTCCAGGAAGGAACTTTGTGAAGGAGCTATATTCTAGGCATATCCAAATGAGTTAAAAAATTTCAAGGTCCTTTAAATGATCAAATCATGACTCTCCACCAAAGTTGAGCTCATGTAACTCATCTATGTGAGCCCAGCTCCAAACCTTAGTTTCTGGTTAGATTTTCAGTTTGTGAAGCAACTATATTTTATATTGCTTTAAGCTGAAGATTTTCCAGGGCATTCTTCATTCCAGATAAACTCCCTCCACCAAAATTTGGCTCAATCCATTACACCATTTGCCCTGTGCAATTCTTCCAAGTTTCTGTCCAGAATGAAGCTTTGTAAAGCAAGTGCCACTTTGGTATTTCCAAATGGCATGCAACATTTACAGCAGTTTCATATCATCAAATAACCCACCTCCACCAAATTCAGCTCATGACAATCAAGTATGTGAGTGCCACTTCATAATGTTCAATTCTGGCCATTATAGTGGTTTCTACAGCAACCCTCATCTAAACTCCTCCTCTTAGTCTGATTTTTGGTGATCAACATCACCTTAGTGTGTGAACATCACCAGACAAATTATTTACCACGTTACCAAGCTGGTGTAACCACAGCAAGTTACAAGCACCTTCCTGTTGATTTACTTTGGAGCTAAGTGCAAATCTCTTCTTTGCCCCTGGACCGATTTATTTCCTCATTCTGACTAAGGGCACGACGGTCTATCTACTGGACATGGTCTGTCCGGCCAAAACGAGGTGTTTGCTCCAGTGCGCGTGGTGATCACGCTGATGTCATGCATAATTGCGTGCTCTGGAGTCTTCCCACCTCGTGTCCGCCGCCTCCTCCTCGCCTCGACCTCAAACATTGTCCAGAGCTCCCCTGCTCGCTCAAGGCCGCCTCGCATCGCCGCCTCGTCGTGGTTCGCCTTAAATGCATCGCAAACGCCATGCCCGTGCCGTGCCCAACCCCTGACCTCCATTAGTGCACTGCTCAAGCCCGCTAGCATTGCTATAGAGCCCTCCCCTCGGCTTTATAAGCGTGCCCCGAGCCCTCCCACAACTCATCCACTCCTCATTTGCCTCCCTAGCCCACCAGAGTCCTCGGCCCCATCTTCTTTTCGCTGGAGATCGCCATGGTCGCCTCGGTTCCTCCTCGGTTCCGGCGAACCTAGCCCCTCTCCTCTCCTCCAGAGCAGTCCATTAGCTTCCCCACATCCTCGTGCGTCGCCCCAACCACTCATTCATCCCCGGAGAGCCCCGTAGCCACGTGCCCCGAGTACGGCCACCGCCTCCGCCGTTCAGATAAGTGGAAGCGCCTTCTGGTGAGCGCGCTTTCCTTTCTCTGAAGGCGTACTTCTTCCAGTACGCTTTCGTTTGCTTGAAAGCGTATTTTCTCCTTCCTTTATCTGAAGTACGTTTTCTTAGTCGGGAAGCGTATTTTCTGAAATCTGTTTCTGTCTTATCCACTCAGGGACCCGACTGTGAATAATATTTTTACAGAAAAGTCCCTGATCTTCAACACCCCACAACTTTTCAACCTTAACTCCGATCGAGGTGAAACTAGCGCTCACTTCTTCGTCTCGTCGAGCTCTATCTTTTGGTAACATTTTCACTAAGTGTTCACACTGTGAAAATGACCATTATGCCCTTGCCTCTAATCAGCCCCCTCCGAGAAAGAACCGTCCGACGTTTCGTTCCGCGGCTTCACCGCACTTCTTCCCGGAGTCTCCGTCACCCCAGGCAAGCCACAATATCCACTTGCATGATAGTCATGCAGTAGCCATGGTTTTCAACTTGAATATTTATTAAATGTTTGCTAGTTTAAAATATGTTTACCGTTGTTTCGGTAATGCTTCTAGGTTTGTGCTTACTTTCTTGCTATGTTGTTATGCACCTGGTTATCATGCCCTGCTAGTTGCTAGTATTCCTTTCATATGCTTATGCTTGCTAGTAGTACATGCTGATGTTGGTGATGGTCTTCGGTGTATGACTGCCGTCTGTCCTGAGTACCATTGTTATTGAAGGAAATATGCCCTAGAGGCAATAATAATGTTATTATTTATTTCCTTATATCATGATAAATGTTTATTATTCATGCTAGAATTGTATTAACCGGAAACATAATACATGTGTGAATACATAAACCTACAGAGTGTCACTAGTATGCCTCTACTTGACTAGCTCGTTAATCAAAGATGGTTATGTTTCCTAACCATGAACAAGGAGTTGTTATTTGATTAACGGATCACATCATTGGTTGAATGATCTGATTGACATGACCCATTCCATTAGCATAGCACCTGATCGTATAGTTTGTTGCTAGTGCTTTTCTTCATGACTTATACATGTTCCTATGACTATGAGATTATGCAACTCCTGTTTGCCCGAGGAACACTTTTGGTGCTACCAAACGCCACAACGAATCGGGTGATTATAAAGGTACATTACAGGTGTCTCCGAAGGTACATGTTGGGTTGGCATATTTCGAGATTAGGATTTGTCACTCCGATTGCTCTGGAGAGGTATCTCTGGGCCCTCTCGGTAATGCACATCACATAAGCCTTGCAAGCATTGCAACTAAATGTGTTAGTTGTGAGATGATGTATTACTGAACGAGAAAAGAGACTTGCCAAGAACGAGATTGAACTAGGTATTGATACCGACGATCGAATCTCTGCAAGTAACATACCGATGACAAAGGAACAACGATGTTGTTATGCGGTTCGACCGATAAAGATCTTCGAGAATATGTAGGAGCCAATATGGGCATCCAGGTCCCGCTTATTGGTTATTGACCGAGAGGTGTCTCGGTCATGTCTACATAGTTCTCGAACCCGTAGGGTCCGCACGCTAACGCTTTCGATGCTTATTATGAGTTTATATGATATTGATGTACCAAGGTTGTTCGAGTCCGGATGAGATCACGGACATGACGAGGAGTCTCAAATGGTCGAGACATAAAATTGATATATTGGAAGCCTATGTTTGATTCGGAATCACTCCCGTGAAATTGGGAATTTTACCGAGTACCGGGTTACTGAACCTCCCGGGGTCAATGGGCCTTGATGGGCCTTAGTGGGAAAGAGAAAGGGGCCATAGTGCTGGTCGCACCTTCCCCTTCCCTAGTCCTATTAGGACTAGGAGAAGGGGCGCCTCTCTCTCCCTTCCCACTTGGGGAAACCTAGTTGGACTAGGATTTGGGGGAATCCTACCCTAGTAGGAGTAGGACACCCCGGCGCACCTCTCCTTGGCCGCCAGCCCCTCCCCTTCCCTCCTTTATATACAGGGCAGGGGCACCCCATGACACACAAGTTGATCATTGAGATCGTTCCTCAGCCGTGTGCGGTGCCCCTTCCACTAAACTACACCTCGAATATACCGCTGCGGAGCTTAGGCGAAGCCCCGCGCCGGTGGAACATCATCATCGCCACCACACCGTCAGGTCGACGAAACTCTCCTCAACACTCGGCTGGATCGGAGTTCGAGGGACGCCATCGAGCTGAACGTGTGCGTAACTCGGAGGTGCCGACGCTCGGTACTTGGATCGGTTGGATCGGGAAGAAGTACGACTACTTCCTCTACGCTGCGTCAACGCTTCCGCTGCTGGTCTCACGAGGGTACGAGACAACACTCTCATCTCGTTGCTATGCATCACCATGATCTTGCGTGATCGTAGGAAAATTTTTGAAATTACTACGCTCCCCAACAAAGGGCATCCGAGCCTGGTTTTATGCGTTGATGTCATGTGCACGAGTAGAACACAAGTGAGTTGTGGACGATACAAGTCATACCGCCTACCAAAGATGTCATACTTTGGTTCAGCGGTATTGTGAGATGAAGCGCCCGGACCGACACTACGCCAGACGCTTACGCGAGACTGGTTTCACCGCCCGAGCACTCGTTGCTTAAAGGTGACCGGCGGTGTCTGCTCTCTCACTTTAGTTGAATCGAGTGTGGCTACGCCGGTCCTTGAGAAGGTTAAACGAGTCTATTTGACGAAGTATCGCTGTGGTTTTGATGCGAGGTAAGAACGGTTCTTGCTCAGCCCGTAGCAGCCACGTAAAATTTGCAACAACAAAGTAGAGGACGCCTAACTTGTTTTTGCAGGGCATGTTGTGATGTGATATGGTCAAGACATGATGCTGAATTTTATTGTATGAGATGATCATGTTTTGTAACCGGTTATCGGCAATCGGCAGGAGCCATATGGTTGTCGCTTATTGTATGCAATGCAATCGCTCGTAATGCTTTACTTTATCACTAAGCGGTAGCGATAGTCGAGAAGCATAAGATTGGCGAGACGACAACGATGCTACGATGGAGATCAAGGTGTCGCGCCGGTGACGATGGTGATCATGACGGTGCTCGGAGATGGAGATCACAAGCACAAGATGATGATGGCCATATCATATCACTTATATTGATTGCATGTGATGTTAATCCTTTATGCATCTTATTTTGCTTTGATTGACGGTAGCATTATAAGATGATCCCTTACTAAATTATCAAGAAGTGTTCTCCCGAGTATGCACCATTGCGAAAGTTCTTCGTGCTTTGAGACACCACGTGATGATCGGGTGTGATAGGCTCTACGCTCAAATACAACGGTGCAAAACAGTTGCACACGCAGAATACTCAAGTTATACTTGACGAGCTATGCATATAAGATATGACCTCGAACACGGAGACCGAAAGGTCGAGCGTGAATCATATAGTAGATATGATCAACATATTGATGTTCACCATTGAAACTACTCCATCACATGTGATGATCGGTCATGGTGTAGTTGATATGGATCACGCAATCACTTAGAGAATTGGAGGATATTTTTCTAAGTGGGAGTTCTTAAGTAATATGATTAATTGAACTTAAATTTATCATGAACTTAGTACCGATAGTATCTTGCTTGTCTATGATGTGTAGATAGATGGCTCGTGGCTTTGTTGTTCCGTTGAATTTTAATGCGTTCCTTGAGAAAGCAAAGTTGAAAGATGATGGTAGCAATTACACGGATCGGGTCCGAATTTGAGGATTATCCTTATTGCTGCACGGAAGAATTACGCCCCGAAGCACCGTTAGGTGCCAGGCCTGGTGTAAGGGCTGCGCCGTGGTTGTGAACGTCTCGCAAAGCAAAGTCGATGACTACTCTATAGTTCAAGTGTGCCATGCTTTACGGCTTAGAACCGGGACTTCAACGTCGTTTTGAACACCATGGAGCATATGAGATGTTCCAGAGTTGAAGTTAATATTCCAAGCGAATGCCCGGATTGAGAGATATGAAGTCTCCAATAAGTTCTATAGCTGTAAGATGGAGGAGAACGGTCTGTCGGTGAGCATATACTCATAATGTCCGGATATAACAATCACTTGATTCAACCGGGAGTTAATCTTCCGGATGATTGCGTAATTGATGTAATTCTCCAATCATCGCCACCAAGCTACAAGAGCTTCGTGATGAACTATAATATGCAAGGGATGACCAAAACAATGCCGAGCTCTTCGCGATGCCGAAAGTCATGGAGGTAGAAATCAAAAGGAGCATCAAGTGTTGATGGTTAACAAAACCACTAGTTTCAAGAAAAGGGCAAAGGAAAGAAAAGGAAACTTCAAAAGAGCGGCAAGCAAGTTGCTAATCAAGAGAAGAAACCCAAGTCTGGTCCTAAGCTCAAACCGAGTGCTTCTATTGCAAGCAGGCTGGTCATCGAAGCGGAACTGCCCCAAGTATTTGGCGGATAAGAAGGATGGCAAGGTTAACAGGTATATGTGATATACATGTTATTGATGTGTACCTTACTAATACCGCAGAGCACTGGTATTTGATCTGGTTCATTGCTAATATTTGCAACTCAAACAGGGGCTACGGATTGCGAAGATTGGCTAAGGACGAGGTGACAATGCGCGTGGGAAATGGTTCCAAAGTCGATGTGATCGCATCGGCACGCTACCTCTACATCTACCTTCGGATTAGTATTAGACCTAAATAATTGTTATTTAGTACCAGCGTTGAGCATGAACATTATATCTGGATCTTGTTTGATGCGAGACGGTTATTCATTTAAATCGAGAATAATGGTTGTTCTATTTATATGAATAATATCTTTTATGGTCATGCACCATTGAAGAATGGTTTGTTTTACTTAATCTTGATAGTAGTGATACACATATTCATAATGTTGAAACCAAAAGATGCAGAGTTGATAATGATGGTGCAACTTATTTGTGGTAATCGCCGCTTAGGTCATATCGTGTAAAGCGCATGAAGAAACTCCATCGATGGACTTTTGGAGTCACTTGATTATGAATCACTTGGCACTTGCGAACCGTGCCTTATGGGCAAGATGACTAAAACACCGTTCTCGGAACTATGGAGAGAGCAACAGATTTATTGGAAATCATACATACCGATGTATGTGGTCCAATGAATGTTGAGGCTAAATGGCGGATATCGTTATTTTCTCACCTTCACAGATGATTTGAGCAGATATGGGTATATCTACTTAATGAAACACAAGTCTGAAACATTTGAAAAGTTCAAAGAATTTCAGAGTGAAGTGGAAAATCATCGTAACAAGAAAATAAAGTTTCTACGATCTGATCGTGGAGGAGAATATTTGAGTTACGAGTTTGGCCTACATTTGAAACAATGCGGAATAGTTTCGCAACTTACGCCACCGAACACCACAACGTAATGGTGTGTCCGAACGTCGAATCGTACTTTATTAGAATATGGTGCGATCTATGATGTCTCTTCTGATTTACCGCTATCGTTTTGGGGTTATGCTTTAGAGACGGCTACATTCACTTTAAATAGGGCACCATCTAAATCCGCTGAGACGACGCCTTATGAACTGTGGTTTGGCAAGAAACCAAAGTTGTCGCTTTCGAAAGTTTGGGGCTGCGATGCTTATGTGAAAAGCTTCAACCTGATAAGCTCGAACCCAAATCGAGAAATGTGTCTTCATAGGATACCCAAAGGAGACAGTTGGGTACACCTTCTATCACAGATCCGAAGGCAAGATTTTGTTGCTAAATTCGAAACTTTTTGAGAAAGAGTTTTCACGAAAGAAGTGAGTGGGAGGAAAGTAGAACTTGATGAGATAATCAGTATCTACTCCCTTATTGAGAATAGTACATCACGAAAACAGTTTCGTGACACCTACACCAAATAGGGAGGAAGCTAATGATGATGATCATGAAACTTCAGATCAAGTTTCTCAGAACTTCAGAGATCAACCAGAGCAAGATCCGCACTGAGTGGTACGGTAATCCTATTTTGGAAGTCATGTTATTGGAACATGATGAACCTACGAACTATGAAGAAGCGATGGTGAGCCCAAATTCCACAAAATGGCTTGAGGCCATGAAATCTGAGATGGGATCCATGTATGAGAACAAAGTGTGGACTTTGGTTGACTTGCCCGATGATCGGCAAGCAATTGAGAATAAATGGATCTTCAAGAAGAAGATCGACGCTGATGGTAATGTTATCGTCTATAAAGCTCGACTTGTTGCAAAAGGTTTTCGACAAGTTCAAGGGATTGACTACGATGAGACCTTCTCACCCGAAGCGATGCTTAAGTCCGTCCGAATCATGTTAGCAATTGCCGATTTTATGATTATGAAATTTGGCAAATGGATGTTAAAACTGCATTCTGAATGGATTTACGGAAGAAGAGTTGTATATGATGCAACCAGAAGGTTTTGTCGATCCAAAGGGAGCTAACAAAGTGTGCAAGCTCCAATGATCCATTTATGGACTGGTGCAAGCCTCTCGGAGTTGGAATAAACGTTTTGATAGTGTGATCAAAGCATTTGGTTTTATATGACTTTTGGAGAAGCTCTGATTTACAAGAAAGTGAGTGGGAGCTCTGAGCATTTACGATATTATATGTGGATGACATATTATTGATCGGAAATGATATAGAATTTCGGATAGCATAAAGGGATACTTGAATAAGAGTTTTCGATGAAAGACCTCGTGAAGCTGCTTACATATTGGGCATTAAGATCTATAGAGATAGATCAAGACGCTTAATAGGACTTTCACAAAGCACATACCTTGATAAAGTTTTGAAAAGTTCAAATGGATCGTGCAAAGAAAGGGTTCTTGCCGGTATTACAAGGTGTGAAGTTGAGTAAGACTCAATGCCCGACCACCGCAGAAGATAGAGAGAAAATGAAAGATGTTCCTATGCTTCAGCCATAGGCTCTATCATGTATGCAATGCTGTGTACCAGACTGATGTGTGCCTTTGTTGTAAGTTTAGCAGGCGGTACCAAAGTAATCCAGAGTGGATCATCGACAGCGGTCAAGAACATCCTTAAGTACTTGAGAAGAACTAAGGATATGTTTCTCATTTATGGCGGTGACAAAGAGCTCGTCAGAACGGTTACGCCGACGCAAGCTTTGACATCGATCCCGACGATTCTAAATCGCAAACCGGATACGATTTACATTAAACGGTGGAGCTGTCGGTTGGTGCAGTTCCAAACAAAGCGCCGCTATGGGATCTACATGTGAAGTTGAGTACATAGCTGCTCGGAAGCAGCTAATGAAGGAGTCTGGATGAAGGAGTTCATAACCGATCTAGGTGTTGTACCTAGTGTATCGGGTCCAATGAAAATCTTTTGTGACAATATCGTGCAATTGCCTTGGCAAAGGAATCCAGATTTCACAAGAGAACCAAGCACATCAAAAGACGCCTCAACTCCATCCGGATTTGGTCCGGTGGGAGACATAGAGATATGCAAGATACATACGGATCTGAATGTTGCAGACCGCTGACTAAGCCTCTTCCACGAGCAAAACATGATCAGCACCAAGACTCCATGGGTGTTAGAATCATTCTTGTGTAATCTAGATTATTGACTCTAGTGCAAGTGGGAGATCAAGGAAATATGCCCTAGAGGCAATAATAATGTTATTATTTATTTCCTTATATCATGATAAATGTTTATTATTCATGCTAGAATTGTATTAACCGGAAACATAATACATGTGTGAATACATAAACCTACAGAGTGTCACTAGTATGCCTCTACTTGACTAGCTCGTTAATCAAAGATGGTTATGTTTCCTAACCATGAACAAGGAGTTGTTATTTGATTAACGGATCACATCATTGGTTGAATGATCTGATTGACATGACCCATTCCATTAGCATAGCACCTGATCGTATAGTTTGTTGCTAGTGCTTTTCTTCATGACTTATACATGTTCCTATGACTATGAGATTATGCAACTCCCGTTTGCCCGAGGAACACTTTTGGTGCTACCAAACGCCACAACGAATCGGGTGATTATAAAGGTACATTACAGGTGTCTCCGAAGGTACATGTTGGGTTGGCATATTTCGAGATTAGGATTTGTCACTCCGATTGTCGGAGAGGTATCTCTGGCCCTCTCGGTAATGCACATCACATAAGCCTTGCAAGCATTGCAACTAAATGTGTTAGTTGTGAGATGATGTATTACGGAACGAGAAAAGAGACTTGCCAAGAACGAGATTGAACTAGGTATTGGATACCGACGATCGAATCTCGGGCAAGTAACATACCGATGACAAAGGGAACAACGATGTTGTTATGCGGTCTCGACCGATAAAGATCTTCAGAGAATATGTAGGAGCCAATATGGGCATCCAGGTCCCGCTATTGGTTATTGACCGAGAGGTGTCTCGGTCATGTCTACATAGTTCTCGAACCCGTAGGGTCCGCACGCTTAACGCTTCGATGATGCTTATTATGAGTTTATATGATATTGATGTACCAAAGGTTGTTCGAGTCCGGATGAGATCACGGACATGACGAGGAGTCTCAAATGGTCGAGACATAAAAATTGATATATTGGAAGCCTATGTTTGACTCGGAATCACTCCGGGTGAAATTGGGAATTTTACCTGAGTACCGGGGTTACTGGAACCTCCGGGGGTCAATGGGCCTTGATGGGCCTTAGTGGGAAAGAGAAAGGGGCCATAGTGCTGGTCGCACCTTCCCCTTCCCTAGTCCTATTAGGACTAGGAGAAGGCGCCTCTCTCTCTCCCTTCCCACTTGGGAAACCTAGTTGGACTAGGATTTGGGGGAATCCTACTCCTAGTAGGAGTAGGACACCTGGCGCACCTCTCCTTGGCCGGCCAGCCCCTCCCTTCCCTCCTTTATATACAGGGCAGGGGCACCCCATGACACACAAGTTGATCATTGAGATCGTTCCTCAGCCGTGCGGTGCCCCTTCCACTAAACTACACCTCGAATATACCGCTATGAGCTTAGGCGAAGCCCTGCACGGTGGAACATCATCATCATCACCACGCCGTCGTCTTGTGAAACTCTCCTCAACACTCGGCTGGATCGGAGTTCGAGGGACGCCATCGAGCTGAACGTGTGCAGAACTCGGAGGTGCCGTGACGCTCGGTACTTGGATCGGTTGGATCGGGAAGAAGTACGACTACTTCCTCTACGCTGCGTCAACGCTTCCGCTGTCTGGTCTCACGAGGGTACGAGACAACACTCTCATCTCGTTGCTATGCATCACCATGATCTTGCGTGATCGTAGGAAAATTTTTGAAATTACTACGTTCCCCAACAGTTATGCATGTTCCATTGCACCTAGTTGGTTAAATACTTGCATGATGGCATTGTTGATATGTTCTTGCATGATATTTATTGTTGATGCTAGTAGTCATGCTATCTTTCTGAGAAGTATGTACTTGTGATGTTCATGCTAGTCAGTATGCCATGCTTAGTTGGATATGATTCATTGTTGATATGGTTAATAGTTATGTTGCACCTCCATGCTTATGTTGCTATCATGTTTATGCATTGTAATCTGCATCATGTTACCTTATCATGGCTCAACACATTTGCATTCAAGTTTAACTGGATTAAATTTAACTTGAACAACTGTTGGCTAAGTCATGGTGCCACCATATCGAGCTGACCAGTGCAACCACGCTTGCCTTTATGGGAAGGTCCTAACTGGGTCTATTGTCATGCCTCTTGCCGGTGCCTCCAACGAGGGAAGGTTATGGGCGTGCGGTACCTTGGCCCGGTAAGCAGACATAACCTTGTGTGCTCGTTGTTGTTATATCTGGATTGTCCCAGTTTGGGACCGTTTTGCCACGACGGTGGCCGTTGGTGCCTTTGGTAGGCACGGGGCCACCCATGACCTAGCCCAGAGGGGAGTTGGTCGGAGTGGCCGGGAGAGTGTCATGGCAGTAGGACAATTTTGTCGGAACGCCGTTGGTCCACTCGAATGGGAGTGCGAGGCCATGGGTTCCGTGGTGTGGGTATAGTGTGCTAACCTTTGCAGAGTGTGTATTAAATCTATCGATAGCCGTGCCCGCGGATAAGGGCCCAGTTCGTGTCGGTCACACTATGGGTCAACAGTAATAATAATAATGTGCTTAATAACAACTCTGGTTCGATGATGAGATAAGTTGATTATGTGGTCCGTGAATGATCACCGTTTGGTTACGAGGTAACCCGTTGAGCCCAGAGTGGTTTCGTATGTGATCCGTGAATGATCACCGTTTGGTTACAAGATAAACCATTGAGCCTAGAGTGGTTCTGTTT
>CM038677.1:140301236-140392135 GCA_021605205.1 Aegilops longissima | reverse complement strand
CAGCCTAATAGCGACGACACAGAGAACTCTCAATGAAAGCACCAATGTCGGTGTCAAAACCGGAGGATCTCGGGTAGGGGGTCCCAATCTGTGCGTCAAGGCTGATGGTAACAGGAAGAAAGGGACACAGATGTTTACCCAGGTTTGGGCCCTCTCGATGGAGGTAAAACCCTACTTCCTGCTTGATTAATATTGATGATATGGGTAGTACATGAGTAGATCTACCACGAGATCGTAGAGGCTAAACCCTAAGAGCTAGCCTATGATGGTATGATTGTAATTGTGATCGGCCTTCTAAGGACCAACCTCTCCGGTTTATATAGACACCGGAGAGGGCTAGATTTTACATGGAGTCGGTTACAAGGAAGGAAATATAATATCCGGATCACCAAGCTTGCCTTCCACGCCAAGGAAAGTCACATCTGGACACGGGTCGAAGTCTTGAGTCTTGTATCTTCACGCTTCAATAGTCCGGACGTTGTACACAGTCCGGCTGTCCGGATACCCCCTAATCCAGGACTCCCTCACCAAGTCTATGCATAGATTTTATATGCACGAGTAGAACACAGAGTTTTGGGCGTGGGTATATACATATTGCTTGCCATCACTAGTTGTTTCTTGATTCGGCGGTATTGTTGGATGAAGCGGCTCGGACAGACATTACATGACCGCGTTCATGAGACTGGTTCTACCAACGTGCTTTGCACACAGGTGATGGCGGGTGTCAGTTTCTCCAACTTTAGTTGAATAGGATTCAATGAACATGGTTCTTTCTGAAGATCAAAAAGCAATCACTATACCGCGTCGTGGTTTTTGATGCATAGGTAAGAACGGTTCTTGCTAAGCCCGTAGCAGCCACGTAAAACTTGCAACAACAAAGTAGAGGACGTCTAACTTGTTTTTGCAGGGCATGTTGTGATGTGATATGGTCAAGACGTGATTATATAAATTGTTGTATGAGATGATCATGTTTTGTAACACAGTTATCAGCAACTGGCAGGAGCCATATGGTTGTCGCTTTATTGTATGAAATGCAATCGCCATGTAATTGCTTTACTTTATCACTAAGCGTTAGTGATAGTTGTAGAAGCAATAGTTGGAGAGACAACAACGATGCTTCGATGGAGATCAAGGTGTCAAGTCGGTGACGATGGTGATCATGACGGTGCTTTGGAGTGGAGATCAAAGGCACAAGATGATGATGGCCATATCGTATCACTTATATTGATTGCATGTGATGTTTATCCTTTATGCATCTTATTTTGCTTAGTACGGCGGTAGCATTATAAGATGATCTCTCACTAAAATTTCAAGGTATAAGTGTTCTCCCTGAGTATGCACCGTTGCTACTGTTCGTCGTGCCGAGACACCACGTGATGATCGGGTGTGATAAGCTCTACATTCACATACAACGGGTGCAAGCCAGTTTTAAACAAGCAGAATACTCGGGTTAAACTTGACGAGCCAAGCATATGCAGATATGGCCTCGGAACACTGAGACCGAGAGGTCGAGCGTGAATCATATAGTAGATATGATCAACCGAGTGATGTTCACCATTGAAAACTACTCCATCTCACGTGATGATCGGACATGGTTTAGTTGATATGGATCACGTGATCACTTAGATGATTAGAGGGATGTCTATCTAAGTGGGAGTTTGATATGTCTCCAACGTATCTATAATTTTTTATTGCTCCATGCTATATTATCTACTATTTTGGGCAATATTGAGCTTTATTTTCCACCTTTATATTATTTTTGGGACTAACCTATTAACCGGAGGCCTAGCCCAGAATTGTTGTTTTTAGCCTATTTCAGTGTTTCGAAGAAAAGGAATATCAAACGGAGTCCAAAAGACCTGAAACTCCACAGAACCTATTTTTGGACCAGAAGAAGCCCATGGAGTACCGGAAGCTCACCAGGGGAGTCCTAGGCTGCCCAGGAGGGTGGGGGGCGCGCCCCCTACCTCGTGGCCAGCCCGGAAGTCCACCGACGTACCTCCTGCACCCATATATACTCTCGTACCCTAAAACTTCCAGAACGGAGATTGGATCAGAAGTTCCGCCGCAAGCCTCTCAGAGCCACAAAAACCAATCGGGGCCCTCTCCGGCACCCTGCCGGAGGGGGCCATCATCACCGGTGGCCATGGAGGAGTATCCCGGAGGGGCCATCATCACCATGAAGGCCAAGGACCAGAGGGTGGAGGCCATGGAGGAGGAAGCACAAGGGGGAGAACCTCTCCTCCTCTCTTCCGGTGGCACCGGAGTGCCATCGGGAGGGGAATCATCGCCACGGTGATCTTCTTCATCAACATCACCATCATCATCACCATCCTCACCTTTTTTACGTGGTCCACTCTCCCACACCCCGCTATAATCCCTACTTGAACATGGTGCTTTATGCCACATATTATGATTCAATGATGTGTTGCCATCCTATGATGTTTTGAGTAGATATCTTTTGTCTTTGGGTTGATTGATGATCTAGATTGGTATGAGTTGTATGTTTTACTTTGGTGCTGTCCTATGGTGCCCTCCGTCTCGCGCAAGCGTGAGGGATTCCCGCTGTAGGGTGTTGCAATACGTTCATGATTCGCTTATAGTGGGTTGGTGAGTGACCAGAAGCACAAACCCGAGTAAGAGGGATTGTTGCGTATGGGAATAAAGAGGACTTGATGCTTTAATGCTATGGTTGGGTTTTACCTTAATGATCTTTAGTAGTTGCGGATGCTTGCTAGAGTTCTAATCATAAGTGCATATGATCCAAGTAGAGAAAGTATGTTAGCTTATGCCTCTCCCTCATATGAAACTGCAATAGTGATTACCGGTCTTGTTAATAATTGCCTAGGACAATTCCGCACACCTATCCACCATTATTCCACACTCGCTATTTATATTATTTAGTAATATATTCTAACTTTATGATAACATCACCTACTTTTATATTTTAGCTCTCCGTTACCATGCAAAGTTATCCTCTTCATACCCACAACGTAGTTTTATTTCTCGTTGCTAGTTGGAAGCAAACGTTCGGTGCACGTAGAGTCGTATCAGTGGCAGATAGGGCTTGAGAGAATATTGATCTTACCTTTAGCTCCTCGTTGGGTTCGACGCTCTTACTTATCGAAAGAGGCTACAACTATCCCGTATACTTGCGGGTCATCAAGACCTTTTTCTAGCGCCGTTGCCGGGGAGCAATAGCGTGGGGTTGATATTCTCGTGTGTGCTTGTTTGCTTCCTTCACTAAGTAGATTTTGTTTTTCCTTTTTGTTTTTGTTTAGTTGTGGATGAAACATACAAAAAAATTTAAAAATGAAAATACAAAAAAATTACTTGCCTCTCATGCCTAAAAAGTTTTTCAAAAAGAGAAGTGATTGGAAGGTTTTGCATTGAAGAAGTGAGGGTCGACCTTGAGCACTTGTGCTCATGCTCACGGAAACAATGTAGAATTTTTCATGGAAGTTTCTCTGTAAATAATTATCCCCTTGTATATATTCATTGTATTATTAAAATAATGTGCCAAGCCTTGGTTTTGGGATGATTAGATTGCTTGTTTACTATGTGCAAAATAAAAACAGAAACTTTGGCTGTAATGCGTGAATTTTCATTTTTTTTACTGGAAAGTCAAATGGGTCTGAAACTTTTTGCACATTACTTATGTACAAATTTTTCAAATTTTAAAATTTAGTTTACAATTTTAGGAGTTACAGAAGTTTGGCAAACTTCCAGATTACTACAGACTATTCTGTTTTTAACAGATTCTGTTTTGCGTGTGTTGTTTGCTTATTTCGATGAATCTATGACTAGTATCGGAGGGTATGAACCATAGAGAAGTTGGAATACAGTAGATTTAACATCAATACAAATAAAGAATGGGTTCATTACAGTACCTAAAGGTAGTGATTTGCTTTATTACACTAACGGATCTCACAAGTTTTTGTTAAAGTTTTGTGTGGATGAAGTGTCCGAAGGTTGAGGAGATATCAATATGAGAAGAATAAAGAGAGGCAAGAGCTCAAGCTTGGGAATTCCCAAGGAACCCCAAGTAAATATTTCAAAGTATACTCAAGCATCTAAGCTTGGGGATGCCCCGGTTGGCATCCCATCTTTTTTCTTCAACAAATATCGGTATACCTCGGTTTTTGTTTTGTTCACATGATTTGTGTCCTTTGTGTTTTTCCTTTTCTTCAGGAACCATGCTAGCATGAGATAGTCCTTCATTGATTTATAGAATACTTAATGTGATTCACTTAAATCTTTTAAGTATGATCTTATAGAATTACTCTTTGTGCTTCACTTAAATCTTTTTAGTATGGTTTTATAGAGTGCTTCATGTGCTTCACTTATACATTTTGAGCTTGGATATTGGTCAGTTGTAGAATGCTCCATGAACTTCACTTATACCTTTGGAGTATGAATAATACTATCATTTAAAGTGGGTTTGGAAGAGTGTCAACTTTAGGAATTAGTGATCCCACTATTTTGGAGGATGTTGAATCTTAGTGTGATATTTATGAAAGTGGATTCGGAAGAGTGTCAACTTTAGCTAGTAATGATTCCACTATTTTGGAAGAGGTTCCAATTGAATATGAGAACAAAGTTGCTATCCATTATACTACTGAAAATTATTATGAGGAGGAATACATGCTTGTAGGAGTTGCAATAATATTAAGTTTCCTCTCTATGTGCTTAAAGTTTTGAAGTTATACTTGTTTTGCCTTCCTATGCTAGTTGATTCTTGTTCCCATAAGTTGTGTGCTCACAAAATCCCTAGGCATAGGAAGTGTGTTAGATTTAAATATGCTAGTCATATTCTTCAAGATGCTCTCTTTGTGTTTCAATTCCTATCTTTAAAGTGAGCATCATTGAAATCATCATGCCTAGCTAAAAGGCATTAAAGAAAAGCGCTTGTTGGGAGACAACCAAATATTTACCCTTACTGTTTTTGTGTGTTTACATGATTAAGCTACTGTAGTAATCATGTTTTATATCTTTTGTTTCAATAAAGTGCCAAGTAAGACCTTTGGGACGACTCGGGTGAAAGTTAATGTGATCTTGCTGTAAAAAAACAGAAACTTTGCGCTCACGAGAATAGATGTCATTTTTTACAGAAGAGTGCTTTTGAGTTGATTCTTTTTGCAGAAGATTAATAGACAAATTCCTCACGTCCATCAATTTATTTCATAATTTTTTTAGTAGTAGAAATATGGTTATTTTTCAGATCATTACAGACTGTTCTGTTTCTGACAGATTCTGTTTTCATTGCATAGTTTGCTTGTTTTCTAGTTTCTATGGCTTATATTTCTCAATATAATTTGTAGAAATGATATGGTACAGTAGGCATTGTGTGAAAAAAATTATGAACCTTGTCTTTGTCAGTACCAAAGTGAATGGTTTGCTCTTTATCATACTAACCTATCTCACGAAGCTTGGCTAAGTTTTGTGTGATTGAAGTTTTCAAGTTTTGGGTGAGATATCGATATGAGGAGAATAAGGAGTGGAAAGACCCTAAGCTTGGGGATTCCCAAGGCACCCCAAGGTAATATTCAAGGAAGACTCAAGCGCCTAAGCTTGGGGATGCCCCGGAAGGCATCCCCTCTTTCGTCTTCAAAACTATCGGTACACCTTACTCGGAGCTATATTTTTATTCGTCACATGATATGTGTTTTACTTGGAGCGTCATTTTCTTTTGTTAGTATTAGCTATTTGCTATTTATAATAGTGTTTTGCATCTTTATTTTCAATAAAAATGTCAAGGATAGCCTTTACCATGTTTATTTTGCTAGTATACATGTTGCTGTTTGAAAACAGAAAGTTTACCGCTGTTGCAAAAATTCCCTAGAAAAGTCAGAGCATGATATGATGTTGAAACTTTTTGAATAATGAGCTCTGATAAATATACTACAGTGGTAATTTTCTCTCATAATTTTTGGAGTTAGGGAAGTATTGATACTCTTGTATTTTTTACAGGCTGTACTGTTTTGACAGATTGCTGTTATGTTTGCATTGTTTGCATATGTTTGCTTGTTTAATGATTCTATTTGAGGATAGGAGTATTAAATATGCAGAGACATTTAGTATGCAATGTTGAATAATAATTTTACTGTTTTGTTATAGTAGAAAATGATAAGGTTTTGCATTGGTTTATACTAACCTATCTCACGAGTTCTTGTTGAGTTTGGTGTGGATGAAGCTTTCAATAAAAAGAGAAACCATGATATGAGAAGAATTAAGGAAATATAAAAGTTCAAGCTTGGGGATGCCCAAGGCATACCAAGATAATATTCCAAGAAGTCTCAAGCATCTAAGCTTGGGGATGCCCCGTTAGGCATCCCACCTTTCTTCTTCAACAACTATCGGTTAGTATCGGTTGAGCCTAAGTTTTTGCTTCTTCACATGAGTTGTGCTATCCTTGCAATGTCATTTTATTTTGTTTTACTTGCTGTTTGAATAAAATCATTGGATCTGAAATTTTGAATATAAAAGGAAACCACCCAGGGCTAGTTAATTATTTGACTACTCGGTGTCTTTCACTCATATCTTTTAGAGTAGTTTGTCATTTACTCATGTGCTTCATATATATCCTATGAGTAAATGGGGGAATGAATTGAGTGTCATAAATCTGAATTTTTATATGTTTCATATGCTTATAACATGGTTAGTGACGACTTCACACATAGAAAGTATGAGGCATAAAAGTTATTGAGAGTTGGCAAACGTAGTTTTGGTCATCGTTGCAATTAATAGGAAGTAATAAGGAAAGAGAGGTTCACATACAAGTATATTATCTTGGACATCTTTTATGATTGTGAAGCACTCATTAAGTATGACATGCTAAAAGAGTTGACGTTGGACAAGGAAGACAATGTAATGGTTTATGTTTTCCGACATCTCAGTTAAAGTATATTGTCATTGACCTTCCAAACATGTTGAGCTTGCCTTTCTCCCTCATGCTAGCCAAATCCCTTGCACCAAGTAGAGATACTACTTGTGCTTCCAAATAGCCGTAAACCCAGGTTTGCCATGAGAGTCCACCATACCTACCTTTGGATTGAGTAAGATCCTTCAAGAAAGTTGTCATCGGTGCAAGCAATAAAAATTGCTCTCTAAATATGCATGACTTATTAGTGCAGAGAAAATAAGCTTTGTACGAACTTGTTGTGGAAGTAATAAAGGCGACGGACTGCATAATAAAGGTCCACATACAAGGGGCAATATAAAGTGACGTTCTTTTGCATTAAGATTTTGTGCATCAACCCTAAACGCGCATGACAACCTCTGCTTCCCCTCACGAAGGGCCTATCTTTTACTTTATGTTTTTACTTTATGCTTGAGTCAAGGTGATCCTCACCATTCCCTTTTCATTTTATCCTTTGGCAAGCTCCTTGTGTTTGAAAGATCATGATATATATATATATATATATATATATATATATATATATATATATATATATATATATATATATATATGTAAGTTAGCATGGGATATTATTGTTGACATCATCTAAAGGTGAATACGTGGGGAGGCAACACAATAAGCCCCTATCTTTCTCAGTGTCCGGCTGAAACTCCATAACCACAAGTATTGCATGAATGTTAGCAATTGTAGAAGACTATATGATAGTTGAGTATGTGGACTTGTTGAAAAGCTCTATTCTTGACTCTTTATGATGTTATGATAAATTGCAATTGCTTCAATGACTGAGATTATAGTTTGTTAGTTCTCAATGAAGTTTCTGAACCATGCTTTATATTGTGAATAGATTGTTACTTGATTATTAAAAGTTTTATGAGATGAGCTATAGTTATGATATGTAGTGACGCTAGAAAAAGTGATTGGAATTATCATTGATCAAACTTAAGCACTTACTAGCATTCCGCATCAAAAATTATCTTTTTATCATTTACCTACTCGAGGACGAGCAGGAATTAAGCTTGGGGATGCCTAATACGTCTCCAACGTATCTATAATTTTTTATTGCTCCATGCTATATTATATACTGTTTCGGGCAATATTGGGCTTTATTTTCCACTTTTATATTATTTTTGGGACTAACCTATTAACCGGAGGCCCAGCCTGTAATTGTTGTTTTTAGCCTATTTCAGATGTTTCAAGAAAAGGAATATCAAACGGAGTCCAAAAGACCTGAAACTCCACGGAACCTATTTTTGGACCGAAGAAGCCCATGGAGTACCGAAGCTCACCAGGGAGTCCGGGCTGCCCATGAGGGTGGGGGTGCGCCCACCCCCTAGGGCGCGCCTCTACCTCGTAGCTCTTGGGAAGTCCACCGACGCACCTCCTGCACCCATATATACTCTCGTGCCCTAAAACTTCCAGAACGGAGATTGGATCAAGTTCCGCCGCCGCAAGCCTCTCAGAGCCACGAAAAACCAATCGGGCCCTCTCCCGCACTCACGGAGGGGGCCATCATCACCGGTGGCCATGGAGGAGTATCCTGAGGGGCCATCATCACCATGAAGGCCAAGGACCAGAGGGTGGAGGCCATGGAGGAGGAAGCACAAGGGGGAGAACCTCTCCTCCTCTCTTCCGATGGCGCCGGAGTGCCATCGGGAGGGGAATCATCGCCACGGTGATCGTCTTCATCAACATCACCATCATCATCACCATCCTCACCTCTTTTACGCGGTCCACTCTCCCGCACCCCGCTGTAATCCCTACTTGAACATGGTGCTTTATGCCACATGTTATGATTCAATGGTGTGTTGCCATCCTATGATGTTTTGAGTAGATATCTTTTGTCTTTGGGTTGATTGATGATCTAGATTGGTATGAGTTGTATGTTTTACTTTGGTGCTGTCCTATGGTGCCCTCCGTGTCGCGCAAGCGTGAGGGATTCCCGATGTAGGGTGTTGCAATACGTTCATGATTCGCTTATAGTGGGTTGGTGAGTGACCAGAAGCACAAACCCGAGTAAGAGGGATTGTTGCGTATGGGAATAAAGAGGACTTGATGCTTTAATGCTATGGTTGGGTTTTACCTTAATGATCTTTAGTAGTTGCGGATGCTTGCTAGAGTTCCAATCATAAGTGCATATGATCCAAGTAGAGAAAGTATGTTAGCTTATGCCTCTCCCTCATATGAAACTGCAATAGTGATTACGGGTCTTGTTAATAATTGCCTAGGACAATTCCGCACGCCGATCCACCATTATTCCACACTCGCTATTTATATTATTTAGTAATATATTCTAACTTTATGATAACAGCACCTACTTTTATAGTTTAGCTCTCTGTTACCATGCAAAGTTATCCTCTTCATACCCACAACGTAGTTTTATTTCTCGTTGCTAGTTGGAAGCAAACGTCGTGCACGAGAGTCGACGATGGCGAGATAGGGCTTGAGAGAATATTGATCTTACCTTTAGCTCCTTGTGGGTTCGACACTCCATACTTATCACTTCCACCTTTGGAAAGTGCTACGATGATTCCTTGCACTTGGGGATTATCGGAGTTCTTAAGTAATATGATTAATTGAACTTTAGTTTATCTTGAACTTAGTACATGATAGTATTTTGCATGTCTATGTTATTGTAGATAAATGGCCCGTGCTATTGTTCCGTTGAATTTTAATGCGTTCCTAGAGAAAGCTAAGTTGAAAGATGATGGTAGCAACTACACGGACTGGGTCCATAACTTGAGGATATCCTCATTGCTGCACAGAAGAATTACGTCCTGGAAGCACCGCTAGGTGTACCACCCGCGCCAGCAACTGCAGACATTGTGAATGCCTGGCAGACGCGTGTTGCTGACTACTCGATAGTTCAGTGGGCCATGCTTTACGGCTTAACCGGGACTTCAACGACGTTTTGAACGTCATGGAGCATATGAGATATTCCAGGAGTTGAAGTTAACGTTTCAAGGAAATGCCCAGATTGAGAGATATGAAGTCTCCAATAAGTTCTATAGCTGCAAGATGGAGGAGAATAGTTCTGTCAGTGAACATATACTCATAATGTCTGGGTACCACAATCACTTGACTCAGCTGGGAGTTAATATTCCGGTTGTTAGTGTCATTGACAGAGTTCTTCAATCACTGCCACCAAGATACAAAAGCTTCGTGATGAACTATAATATGCAATGGATGGATAAGACAATTCCCGAGCTCTTCATGATGCTAAAGGCTGCGGAGGTAGAAATCAAGAAGGAGCATCAAGTATTGATGGTCAATAAGACCACCAGTTTCAAGAAGAAGGGCAAATGGAAGAAGGGGAACTTCAAGAAGAATGGCAAGCAAGTTGCTGCTCAAGTGAAGAAGCCCAAGTCTGGACCTAAGCCTGAGACTGAGTGCTTCTACTGCAAAGGGACTGGTCATTGGAAGCGGAACTGCCCCAAGTATTTGGCGGATAAGAAGTGTTATTTGGTGCCAGCGTTAAGCATGAACATTATATCTGGATCTTGTTTGATGTGAGACGGTTATTTATTTAAATCAGAGAATAATGTTGTTCTATTTATATGAGTAATATTTTTTATGGTCATGCACCCTTGATGAGTGGTCTATTTTTAATAAATCTTGATAGTAGTGATACACATATTCATAGTATTGAAGCCAAAAGATATAAGTTTAATAATGATAGTGCAACTTATTTATGGCACTTTCGTTTAGGTCATATTGTTGTAAAGCACATGAAGAAACTCCATGCTGATGGGATTTTGGAATCACTTGATTATGAATAACTTGATGCTTGCGAACCATGCCTCATGGGCAAGATGACTAAGACTCCGTTCTCTGGAACAATGGAACGAGCAACCGACTTATTTGGAAATAATACATACTGATGTATGCAGTCCGATGAGTGTTGATGCTCGTGGCGGGTATCTTTATTTTCTGACCTTTACAGATGATTTGAGCAGATATGGATATATCTACTTGATGAAACATAAGTCTGAAACATTTGAAAAGTTCAAAGAATTTTAGAGTGAAGTGGAAAATCATCGTAACAAGAAAATTAAGTTTTTACGATCTGATCATGGAGGTGAATATTTGAGTTATGAATTTGGTCTTCATTTGAAACAATGCGGAATAGTTTCACAACTCACGCCACCTGGAACACTACATCGTAATGGTGTGTCCGAACATCATAACCGCACTTTATTAGATATGGTGCAATCTATGATGTCTCTTACTGATTCACCGCTATCATTTTGGGGTTATGCTTTAGAGACGGCTGCATTCACGTTAAATAGGGCACCATCGAAATCTGTTGAAATGACACCATATGAACTGTGGTTTGGCAAGAAGCTGAAGTCGTCGTTTCTTCAAGTTTGGGGCTGTGATGCTTATGTGAAAAAGCTACAACCTGATAAGCTCGAACCCAAACCGGAGAAATGTGTCTTTGTAGGATACCCAAAGGAGACTGTTGGGTACACCTTCTATCACAGATCCGAAGGCAAGATATTCGTTGCTAAGAATGGATCCTTTCTAGAGAAGGAGTTTCTCTCGAAAGAAGTGAGTGGGAGGAAAGTAGAACTTGATGAGGTAATTGTACTGCTCCCTTATTGGAAAGTAGTTCATCACAGAAATCAGTTCTAGTGATTCCTACACCAATTAGTGAGGAAGCTAATGATGATGATCATGAAACTTCTGATCAAGTTACTACCGAACCTCGTAGGTCAATCAGACCAAGATCCGCACCAGAGTGGTAAGGTAATCCTGTTTTGGAGGTCATGTTACTTAACCATGACGAACCTATGAACTATGAGGAAGCGATGATGAGCCCAGATTCCGCGAAATGGCTTGAGGCCATGAAATCTGAGATGGGATCCATGTATGAGAACAAAGTGTGGACTTTGGTTGACTTTCCTGATGATCGGCAAGCCATAGAGAATAAATGGATATTCAAGAAGACTGATGCTGACAGTAATATTACTGTCTACAAAGCTCGACTTGTTGCGAAAGGTTTTCGACAAGTTCAAGGAGTTGACTACGATGAGACCTTCTCACCCGTAGCGATGCTTAAGTCCGTCTGAATCATGTTAGCAATTTCCGCGTTTTCTGATTATGAAATTTGGCAAATGGATGTCAAAAGTGCATTCCTTAATGGATATCTTAAAGAAGAGTTGTATATGATGCAACCAGAAGGTTTTGTCAATCCAAAAGGTGCTAACAAAGTGTGTAAGCTCCAGCGATCCATTTATGGACTGGTGCAAGCATCTCGGAGTTGGAATATAGGCTTTGATAGTGTGATCAAAGCATATGGTTTTATACAGACTTTTGGAGAAGCCTGTATTTACAAGAAAGTGAGTGGGAGCTCTGTAGCATTTCTGATATTATATGTGGATGACATATTATTTATTGGAAATGATACTTAATTTCTGAATAGCATAAAAGGATACTTGTCGTGTCAAAACCGGCGGATCTCGGGTAGGGGGTCCCGAACTGTGCGTCTAGGCGGATGGTAACAGGAGACAAGGGACACGATGTTTTTACCCAGGTTCGGGCCCTCTCGATGGAGGTAAAACCCTACTCCTGCTTGATTAATATTGATGATATGGGTAGTACAAGAGTAGATCTACCACGAGATCAAAGAGGCTAAACCCTAGAAGCTAGCCTATGGTATGATTGTTGTTTTTCCTACGGACTAAAACCCTCCGGTTTATATAGGCACCGAAGAGGGTTAGGGTTACACAGAGTCGGTTACAATGGTAGGAGATCTACATATCCGTATTGCCAAGCTTGCCTTCCACGCCAAGGAAAGTCCCATCCGGACACGAGACGAAGTCTTCAATCTTGTATCTTCATAGTCCAGGAGTCCGGCCAAAGGTCATAGTACGGCTATCCGGACACCCCCTAATCCAGGACTCCCTCAGTAGCCCCCGAACCAGGCTTCAATGACGACGAGTCCGGCGCGTAGATTGTCTTCGGCATTGCAAGGCAGGTTCTTCTCCAAATCCTGTGTACCTGTTGAATAGTGTCCGCTTCTCAGAATATCGCGCTCCTTGGCTTCCACACCCAATAATGGCCATCTTCCACGTGTTGAACGAATGCGAAAAGCCAGGGTATTTTTACATTTACCCCCCTAGCTGCGCAAATGAGTTGCCTATACAAGAAACGAGGATCTATATCCGAATCACACCATCTTCCTTCATGAAGCTTTCATCGGAGCGCATCGGTAAATCCATTCCATCATGGATAGTCGACGCGGCTCCTCCTCTCGCCTCCCGATCCTCAGCCGGAGATTGGGAGAGATGCTCCGTCCCGACAAATGAGCTAGTGACGCCCAAACCAAGGGATTTCTTCCCCAGCCTTCATGGTTCCGGTTCGAGCGGACTCGCCACCTATATGGGCGGAAAACAAGCGGAGAGTGTCCCCAGACCCTCCCAAGGAGAGCGGGTATGCCTTGTCCCTTATTTGATAAGAGGGCTCTGATTTCCAATTCATCCGTTTCTCCGGGGGCTCCTGGAGTTCTATGGCCTCCAGTTGCACAACCCACGCCTGCCTCCATTTTGCATATTGCGGGCTTCGTGGCCCTTTGCGAGCTGTTTTGGGCATCGAGGATCATTTCGCGCTGTGGAAGAGGTTGTTCTGCCTCGCACCCGTTCTCGGGAGGGGTCGATATATCAAGTGGGCGGAGCCAAACTATGGCGCATCGCCGGGACCGGATATCTATCCGGAACCCCGAAGAAGGCGTCCGAAGACTGGCCTTTGGAATGGTTTTATATAGAAGATGTACCCCTGCCGGACCCTATTCAATCGGCCTCCGGAGTTGATAATGCTCCTTTGAAGAAACGCCTAAGTCTGGCGCCCACGGAGCCCTCGGAGGAAAATGACAGGACGTCCTTTACCTGATGAGCCGAATAAGGTTGTTGGCTCATTCCGGACTGACCATGATCGGGGTCATGGCCACATGCATTATGCGGGGGGTGCAGCCGCTCCAGTATAGAGGCCACCCCATGTGGGATTTCAACGGGGAGGATGATGCCACCCGCCATGGCAGAAGGGCCGGATCGGTCGCCGATCTGATGAAGACCTTGTCCGCATTGTACAAGGGAGAAGAGGAGGAATTTCTTCGCGTCAATCCACATGACAGATTTTCTATGAACAATCCTCCAAGCTGGGTAAGCGGACATTTCTTTTTGCCCATCCGATCCATATTCCCATAGTCAAGTATCTCATTTTGTGATTTCGACGCAGGAACTGCGCCAGGCCGTAAAGGATATAAACAGCCTGCCTCCACAACCCGAAGATCCAGAACGGTTCCTCGATCCGGCCTCCCAAGAGGATCCGGACATATCGGTGGAGTTGATCGATGGGGTATTTAACCAACTGAGCATTGATAATGCCCTGGTAGCCATTACGGCCGATTACCCCGGAATACTTCCAGCCTCACAGGTAACTGAGACCGAAGCCCCAATACTTTGAGAATGATTCATCCGTGTTTATTTTTTATCACCGTATACCAACGGTGTTTTGCAGGGGGAGCCCTTGAGGCGGAAGGCCGAGCCTGCGGCGGCTAGCCAACAAGGGGCAGCACGGCCCAGCAGGCTAAAAAGAAGTGCAGTCCGGATTGAAACGCCGGCGCAACGGTATGGCGTGTCACCTTATTCCCAGGTTTTATTCCGGAAGGCATACTAACGCCGTGGTCTCTTCAGGAAAAGAGCGCCACCGGACTATATCCGGAGAGGTTGTTAATCGAGCCTCCGCTAGCCAGGCTTCAAAGCCGGCCTGTAAGCGGAGGCGAACACGAGGCGTGCGTCGGATGCTCCTCCAACAGAGGATGCCGACAGATTGTCCGCCACCAACTCCGAGGTGGAGAGTGCCATGAATCACAAAGCGCCGCGGACAATTCTTCGTGACACATGTTTCTCCCAAGAGGCATTGAACGCCTTCAATTGGGAGATGCGCACCTCCGTGCCGCCAAGATGGTCTAGCAGAGCCACGGAGCGGTATGTGAAAGACATACGAGTGAGGAAATTTAACGATTATATATGCCAAGAGCCCCGAGACTTGAAATAGTTAGAATAACTGATTTAAGGATCATTTATTGTGTAGGATCTTCAGAGAAGAATACCCAACTGTCCCAGAGCTTGAAGAGTGCAAAGCCCAACTTGAGGCCGCACAAGCCGCGATGTGGGAAGCCAAAGAGACCCCTCCGTAATATACACTTTTAAAAGATAAGTATGTTGTGAAGTGCGGCGTGTGTAAATCGACAATAACATTGTAGATGGCGCCGGTAGATCCGGACAAGCAACAGCTCCTGCGCCCGATTAAAGGCGGCGAGAACGTGCTTACGAGGGTGAGGCGGGAGAAAATAATCTCCAAGATGCCAACACCCAGCTGGGTGAGGAACTAAAAGATGTTCGTGCTCAGCTATCGACTCCGTTAAGGAGAATCGGCGGCTTCGACGCCGGCGCTTTTAGTAAGTGCTTAAACGAACTTTGAAAAAGAGTTCGCGAGGAAGTCGGCTAACGAGTTATGTCTCAGAGGTATGCTCACAGCCGCCCCTGCAGAGGAAATGCCTGGTTCTACGGGTGACCTTCTTCCCGTGCTCTTACAACTGCACGAACGAGTTTGGCAGGTGATGAAAGGCGTCGCCCAGGCCTTGTGGCCATCTATCTCCCTGCTCGAAGGCCTTGGGGAGCTTAAAGAGAGGCTCCAGGGAGCGCAGCGGCGCTTCCGATTATGGAAGATATCGGCCTGCCGTCAAGGCGCCGGGGAGGCCTGGGCCATGGTGAAGACGCGGTACACGAAGGCCGACCCAAACCACATGGCTGAGGTCGGACCTGTGGGGCCCGATGGGAAGGAGATCCCTGTGAGCTTAGTGTACGGCCGGTAGAATTGGCATAAAGTATTCCCAGCAGGACTGTAAACTAGACAGCCTGTTAGATGGCATTGAAGAGGAATACAATCAGTCAAATTGACTATGTAATTTAAGGTGACATGTAAAATGCCTTCTAGCCGGATTGTAGATCGTTTGTCATAGCGGACCTTTTCGCTTCAACCTCGGGACCCAATAAAGAATGGTGTGAATCCGGTCGTGCGATTCGGAGTGGTCCGCAGCCCCCAGATTACGGAGTCGAGCTCCTCTACCCAGTGCGTGTTAGATTCCTTGAGGGACCGCACTAATCTGGGTTTGATGCCGCTCATAATTAGACCATTTGCTTGCTCGACTTGACCGTTAGTTTGAGGGTGATAGACTGAAGCGTAGTCGAGCTTGATGCCCATGTTTTTGCACCGAGTTTGACCTCGTCGGTCAGTAAAGTTCATGCCATTATCGTGATGATCTTTGTGGGGACATCAGAACGGGCGACGACCCTCGATATGAAGTCTATCACCGGTCTGGATTCGGTTGTCTTAACGGGCTTGGCCTCTATCCATTTGGTGAATTTATCCACCATGACCAGTAGGTATCTTTGCTTGTGGGTTCCCCCTTTAAGGGGTCCAACCATGTCAAGCCCCCAGACCGCAAAGGGCCAGGTGATGGGTATAGTTTTGAGGGCGGTGGGTGGCATGTGGCTTTGATTAGCAAAGAGCTGGCATCCGACGCATCGTTGGACTAAGTCTGCCCGGGCCGTCGGCCAATAAAATCCTGTACGGAAGGCCTTGCCTACAAGGGCCCGAGCTGCGGCGTGGTGCCCGCCGAGTCCGGCATGAATTTCAGCCAGAAGATTCCGCCCTTCCTCTTCGGAGATACACCTTTGAAGGACTCCGGTTGTGCTTTTCTTATAAAGCTCTCCCTCATGGACCTTATAGGATTTAGATCGCCGCACTATGCAGCGGGCCTCGTTTTGGTCCTCGGAAGTTCCTGCCTGGTTAGGTAGGCTAGGAATGGTTCTGTCCACGGGCAATGACTGCCATTATTACGTAATGAGGGTGTTATTTCGCTGGCGTAACCACCAACCTGTGTCGAATGTTGGTGTGGGGTAGTGCGGTTGGGTCTGGGTTGTTATTTCCGGACTCTCGCTCCCATAATATGGATGGCTTGAACAGCCTCTCTAGGAAGATGTTGGGGGACGGCATCACGCTTTTGCGCCGATCGCGCTAACACGTCTGCTGCCTGGTTGTTATCCCGGGCTATATGGTGAAATTTGAGCCCTCAAACCGAGCTGACATTTTAGGACGGCATTGTGATAAGCTGCCATTTTCGGGTCCTTGGCATCAAAGTCTCCATTTATTTGGGATATCACGAGGTTGAATCGCGCACCTCTAGGCGTTGAATGCCCATGGAGACCGCCATCCGGAGACCATGTAGAAGGGCCTCGATTCGGGTGCGTTGTTGGAGTCCGTATACATTATCTCGAGTACGATTGAACTGATCTCCGGTTGGGGACGTCGAACGACGCCTTGACTCGAGCCAGCCAACATTTTGGAGCCGTCGAAGTGCATTATCCAGTTGGAATATGCGCCGTACTCTTTAGGGAGTTCGCTTGGTCCATTCGGCGACGAAGTCGGCCAAAACTTGCGACTTAATAGCTCGCCGTGGCTTATAGGTTATGTCGAACGGGAGGAGCTCAATGGCCCATTTGGCAATCCGGCCCATCGCGTCGCGGTTGTTTATAATGTCGTTGAGAGGTACTTCGGAGGCCACTGTTATCAAACACTCTTGAAAGTAGTGTCGCAACTTCCGGGATGCCATAAACACCGCGTATGCTATCTTTTGATAATGCGGGTACCGTGACTTGCATGGAGTTAGGACAGTGGACACGTAGTAAACTGGTTTTTGAAGGGGGAACTTGTGTCCGTCCGATTCTCGTTCGACGACGAGCACCGCGCTTACAACTTGATGAGTTGCCGCGATATATAATAGCATTGGTTCGCCCATGTTGGGCACGGCCAGGACCGGGTTTGTTGCCAATATGGCTTTTATTTCTTCGAGTCCGGCCATGGCGGCATCCATCCACTCGAAGTGTTTGGTGCGTCGGAGGAGGCGATAAAGGGGTAATGCCTTTTCTCCCAAACGGGAGATAAAGCGGCTTAGAGCCGCCACGCATCCAGTCAATTTTTGTATTTGAGGTCTTTTGGGATATCCAATTGTGACAGAGCTCGGATCTTGGCTGGGTTTGCTTCAATTCCTCTACCGGATACAATGAAGCCCAAGAGCTTTCCGGCTGGTACGCCGAAAACGCATTTTTCCGGGTTGAGCTTGATGTCATATGTTCGGAGATTATCGAATGTGAGCCTCAAGTCGTCTACTAGAGTTTCGACATGCTTGCTTTTGACGACCACATCGCTCACGTATGCCTCCACCGCCTTGCCGATCTGGTTTGCGGACATGTCCGAATCATGCGCCGATATGTTGCGCGGCGTTTTTGAGCCCGAAGGGCATTGTGTTGAAGCAGAATGGGCCGTATGGAGTGATGAATGTCATTGCGGCTTGGTCAGGCTCTGCCATCTTAATTTGGTGGTAGCTGTAGTATGCGTCAAGGAAGCACAATGAATCGTGTCCTGCGGTAGCGTCGATAATTTGATCGATGCGGGGGAGGGGGAAGGGATCCTTTGGGCAAGCCTTGTTGAGGTCCTTGAAATCGACGCATAGGCGCCAGGATTTGTCCTTCTTTGGTACCATCACCGGGTTTGCTAGCCAGTCCGGATGTTTAATATCTCTGATGAATCCGGCCTCCAATAGTTTGGCTAGCTCCCCTCCCATGGCCTGTCTCTTGGGTTCGGAGAAACGCCGAAGAGCTTGTTTGACTGGCTTGAATCCTTTTAGGATGTTTAGGCTGTGCTCCACAAGCCGGCGTGGGATTCCTGGCATGTCTGAAGGGTGCCAGGCAAAAATGTCCCAATTTTCGCGTAGGAATTCTCTTAGTGCGGCGTCTACGTCAGGATTTAATTGTGCCCCGATGGAGGCCGTTTTTGTAGGGTCCGTTGGATGGACTTGGAATTTGACTATTTCGTCCGCCGGTTTAAAGGAGGTGGACTTGGATCTCTTATCGAGTATCATATCATCCCTATTCACCATGGAGCGCAGCGCAGTGAGTTCCTCGGCCGCTAGGGCTTCGGATAGTGCCTCAAGGGCCAGTGCAGCTGTCTTATTTTCGGTAGGAGTGCTATGTCCGGTCACTAGCAAGAGTGATGATTCCGTTGGGCCGGGCATTTTGAGCTTCATGTACCCATAATGGGGTATAGCTTGAAAAATTGTGAATGCCTCTCGCCCTAATAGAGCGTGGTATCCGCTGCTGAACGGGGCCACTTGGAACGTGATCTCCTCGGACCTGTAATTATCCGGCGTGCCGAACACCACATCCAGTGTGATTTTTCCTGTATAGCATGCTTCCCAACTGGGGATTATTCCTCTAAAGGTTGTGCTACTTCGCTCAATGTGGCTCCAGTCTATTTCCATTTTTCAGAGGGTTTCCTCATAAATGAGGTTCAATCCGCTGCCGCCGTACATGAGTACCTTGGTAAGGCGAAAGTCGTCCACTATCGGACTGAGGACCAATGAGGCTGGTGCTTGGGCTGTTCGGAATTTAGGTTCGTCACTGGCATTAAAGGTAATAGCGGTGTCACTCCATGGGTTTATTGTTGCTACTTGGTAGACTTCGGCAAGGCTACGGAGTGTTCGTTTCCGCGTATTATTTGATGCGAAAGTCTCAAAGACTGTTAATACCGTACTGGTATCCCTGGGCTGGTGCTCTAGAGCTAGAAGCTCTTTGCCACTTTTGGCCACCTGCCGTAGTATCCAACATGCTCTAAGGCTATGAGTTGGAGTGGCGCCCTCTGTACTATGAATTTTACAGGGTCCATTAAGCCATCCCTCAAGTACGGTTCCATGCCCTATAGAGGGTTTTTGCTTTTTGGTATTTAACCCAGGTGTCTGGCGATGACACACCCTTTTATTTCGGATTGGGGTTGTATTCAAGGCCGGATTGTCCCAAAATCTTGCTTTGGTTTTCCAGGCGCTTTCCATCGCACAGTACTTTTGTACTATGGACGCCAAGTCGGCAAAGCGTGTAATGTCACGGCGACTTATAGCGTTGAGGATCCCGTTGTCCGTGCAATTATTGCAGAAGAATGAGATTGCATCCTCCTTGCGGCAGTCCTTTATCCTGTCCATAACCAGGAGGAATTTGGCCCAGTAATGGTGTATTGTTTCTGCGGGATCTTGCCGAATTTGAGATAGGTTGCTTATGTTTGGGTGGGCGGGTGGAATTAAATCCGGAACCTCGCCCGATCTGAGACTTCAGGGCCAAGGAGCTTCCGAACTTGGAAGCTTGGATTCTTGGATGTTGTCCAATGAATCTAGCTCGCTGCCTGACTTTAGGTTCAGGGCTTGAGTGACGTCCTCCCCTCTGCAGGAATCCGGCATGGAGGGATCGGGAATCCGGACGTAGCTAGTCCTTAAGATAGAAGGAGGGTCGTCGTATTGTTCCTCTACCACGGCAACGTGGTGGGTAACCTGGGGAGAGTTAATCTCCCTCAGATCGGGTTTAGGCCCAATCTGATCATAGTCCGTAGAGACTCGAGATGGCGGCGCGATCCAAGAGCTCGTTTAAGGAAGAGAGCTCCATCGGATCTAACTGCTCGGCGAGTTCCGAGTTAACGTGAAGATTGCTTTTGATGACCCGAGAGGTCATCGTCGGCGCGGCGGCCGAATAGGCGGTCATAAGAAAACCGCCTAGCCGGAGAGTTTGGCCCGCAGCCAAAGCTTTTTTAGCAACAGTGCCGTCTTTAAAGACGGGATGAGGCATCCTTCCTGACGGCGCGGCGACACGAGGAACTCTCAATGAAAGCACCAATGTCGGTGTCAAACCGCGGATCTCGGGTAGGGGTCCCAATCTGTGCGTCTAGGCGGATGGTAACAGGAGACAAGGGACACGATGTTTTTACCCAGGTTCGGGCCCTCTCGATGGAGGTAAAACCCTACTCCTGCTTGATTAATATTGATGATATGGGTAGTACAAGAGTAGATCTACCACGAGATCAGAGAGGCTAAACCCTAGAAGCTAGCCTATGGTATGATTGTTGTTTTTCCTACGGACTAAAACCCTCCGGTTTATATAGGCACCGAAGAGGGTTAGGGTCACACAGAGTCTGTTACAATGGTAGGAGATCTACATATCCGTAACGCCAAGCTTGCCTTCCATGCCAAGGAAAGTCCCATCCGGACACGGGACGAAGTCTTCAATCTTGTATCTTCATAGTCCAGGAGTCCGGCAAAGGTCATAGTACAGCTATCCGGACACCCCCTAATCCAGGACTCCCTCAATACTTGAATAAGAATTTTTCAGTGAAAGACCTCGGTGAAGCTGCTTATATATTGGGCATCAAGATCTATAGAGATAGATCAAGACGCTTAATTGGACTTTCACAAAGCACATACCTTGATAAAGTTTTGAAGAAGTTCAAAATGGATCAAGCAAAGAAAGGGTTCTTGCCTGTGTTACAAGGTATAGAGTTGAGTCAGACTCAATGTCCGACCACTACAGAAGATAGAGAGAAAATGAAAGTCATTCCCTATGCTTCGGCCATAGGTTCTATCATGTATGCAATGGTGTGTACGAGACATGATGTGTGCCTTGCTATTAGTTTAGCAGGTGATACGTCTCCAACGTATCTATAATTTTTTATTGTTCCATGCTATTATATTATCTGTTTTGGATGTTTAATGGGCTTTATAATAAACTTTTATATTATTTTTGGGACTAACCTACTAACCCAAGGCCCAGTGCAAATTGTTGTTTTTTTTGCCTATTTCAGTGTTTCGCAGAAAAGGAATATCAAACAGAATCCAAACGGAATGAAACCTTTGGGAGAGTTATTTTTGGAACAAACGTGATCCAGGCGACTTGGAGTGGACGTCAAGAAAGGAGCAAGGAGGCCATGAGGCAGGGAGGCGCGCCTGCCCCCCTGGGCGCGCCCCCACCCTCGTGGGCCCCTCGCAACTCCACCGACCTACTTCTTCCTCCTATATATATCCATATACCTAGAAAACATCCAGGAGCACCACGAAACCCTATTTCCACCGCCGCAACCTTCTATACCCAAGAGATCCCATCTTGGGGCCTTTTTTGGAGCTTCGCCAAAGGCGGAATCAATCACGGAGGGCTTCTAAATCAACACCATAGCCTCTCCGATGATGTGTGAGTAGTTTACCATAGACCTTCGGGTCCATAGTTATTAGCTAGATGGCTTCTTCTCTCTCTTTGAATCTCAATACAAAGTTCTCCTCGATATTCTTGGAGATCTATTCGATGTAATTCTTTTTGCGGTGTGTTTGTCGAGATCTAATGAATTGTGGGTTTATGATCAAGATTATCTATGAACAATATTTGATTCTTATCTGAAATCTTTTATGTATGATTTGTTATCTTTGCAAGTCTCTTTGAATTATCAGTTTGGTTTGGCCTACTAGATTGATCTTTCTTGCAATGGGAGAAGTGCTTAGCTTTGGGTTCAATCTTATGTGTCCTTTCCCAAAGGATGTTAGGGCAGCAAGGCACGATTGCATTGTTTCCATCAAGGATAAAAAGATGGGGTTTATATCATATTGCTTGATTTTATCCCTCTACATCATGTCATCTTGCCTAATGTGTTACTCTGTTCTTATGAACTTAATACTCTAGATGCATGCTGGATAGCGGTCGATGTGTGGAGTAATAGTAGTAGATGCAGAATCGTTTTGGTCTACTTGTCATGGACGTGATGCCTATATACATGATCATGCCTAGATATTCTCATAATTATGCACTTTTCTATCAATTGCTCGACAGTAATTTGTTCACCCATCGTAATACTTATGCTATCTTGAGAGAAGCCACTAGTGAAACCTATGACCCCTGGGTCTATCTTCAATCATATAAGTTTCCCATATATTTTACTTTGCAATCTTTACTTTCAATCTGTATCATAAAAATACCAAAAATATTTATCTTATTATCTCTATCAGATCTCATTTTTGTAAGTGGCCGTGAAGGGATTGACAACCCCTTTATCGCCTTGGTTGCAAGGTTCTTATTTGTTTGTGTAGGTGCGAGGTGACTTGTGTGTAGTCTTCTACTGGATTGATACCTTGGTTCTCAAAAACTGAGGGAAATACTTATGCTACTTTGCTGCATCACCCTTTCCTCTTCAAGGGAAAACCAACGCAGTGCTCAAGAGGTAGCAAGAAGGATTTCTGGCGCCGTTGACGGGGAGATCTACGCACAAATCAAGACATACCAAGTACCCATCACAAACTCTTATCCCTCGCATTACATTATTTGCCATTTGCCTCTCGTTTTCCTCTCCCCCACTTCACCCTTACCGTTTTATTCACCCTTCTTCTGTTCGTCTTTTAGTTTGCTTTGATGTCTTACTTGGCTCGTTTGCTCGTTTGGTTCGAATAGTTGTTTATTTATTGCTAAACAGAGAACCTAAGATCTATGGATCCTCATCCGCTTATCTTTTTAAGAGATCCAATTATGATGAACCAATTGCTAGTGAGTTTTGTGCACTAGATTATCTTTATGAAGTTTTGCTTGAAATTCGTGAATCTGAAAATTGTGATGAAGTACTTTATGGAGTGATTCACGATGGATCTTTGAATAAAAAGCATGATTGCAATGATGACAATATAAATTCTATTAATGTCAATTGTGCTTATAATATGCAAAACCCTAAGCTTGGGGATGCTAGTTTTGCTATGTCTACTACTTGTTGCAATGATCATGATTGGGGTGATTCTTCTTATGATCTTGAAAATTTATTTAAGCCCCATGATGAATATGAGATTGATAATAATGTTTGTAATAATATTGAAAGTGGGTTTGGAAGAGTGTCGACTTTATATCCCACATATTTGGAGAATGTTCAATCTCGTGAATTTTTTGATAAAAGTGGGTTTGGAGAGGTCATGACTTTAGTTAATGTTAATCCCACTATTTTGGAAGAGTGCCAACTTTACATGCATGTGGATCATGTTGAGAATATTGTATGTGATAGCTATATTGTTGAATTTGATTATGATCCTACATGTAATTATTATGAGAATGGAAAATATGGTTGTAGAAATTTTCATGTTACAAAATTACCTCTCGTTATGTTGAGATTACTATTGTTCCTTTCTTCTTCCTTGCATATGCTAGTTTTTGTTCGCCTTGATAATTTTTTTGCTTATAAAATACCTATTCATAGGAAGTATGTTAGACTTAAGTGTGTTTGTCACATGTTTTATGATGCTCTCTTTGTGCTTCAATTCTTGTCGTTCATGTGAGCATCATTAAAATTATCAATGCCTAGCTAAAAGGTTTAAAGAAAAGCGCTTGTTGGGAGACAAACCCAATATTTATCATTGCTTTTATTCAATAAATATTTCATCTAGCCTCTGTTTAGATGTGGTTTTATGCTTTAAATTAGTGTTTGTTCCAAGTAGAACCTTTGGGAAGACTTGGGGGAAGTTTTTGCGATCTTGCTGTAAAAAACAGAAACTTTAGCGCTCACGAGATTTGCTGCCATTTTTTACTGGAGAGTGCGATTAGGTTGATTCTTTTTTCAGATGATTAATAGACAAATTTCTCACATCCACCAATTTATTTCATAATTTTTGGGGTTACATAATTATTCGAAATCTACAGATTACTACAGACTGTTCTGTTTTTGACAGATTCTATGGCTAGTATCGGAGGGTATGAACCATAGAGAAGTTGGAATACAGTAGGTTTAACACTAATATGAATAAAAAATGAGTTCATTACAGTACCTCAAGTGGTGGTTTGTTCTCTTATACTAACGGAGCTCATGAGATTTTCTGTTGAGTTTTGTGTTGTGAAGTTTTCAAGTTTTCGGTAAAGATTTGATGGATTATGGAATAAGGAGTGGAAAGAGCCTAAGCTTGGGGATTCCCAAGGCACCCCAAGGTAAAATTCAAGGACAACCAAAAACCTAAGCTTGGGGATGCCCCAGAAGGCATCCCCTCTCTCGTCTTCGTCCATCGGTAACTTTACTTGATGCTATATTATTATTCACCACATGATATGTGTTTTTCTTGGAGCGTCTTGTATGATTTGAGTCTTTTTTTTTAGTTTACCACAATCATCCTTGCTGTACACACATTTTGGAGAGACACTCATGAATCGGAATTTATTAGAATACTCTATGTGCTTCAATATATCTTTTGAGCTAGATAATTTTGCTCTAGTGCTTCACTTATATCTTTTTAGAGCACGGTGATGGTTTTGTTTTATAGAAATTATTGATCTCTCATGCTTCACTTATATTATTTTGAGAGTCTTTTATAATGGCATGGTAATTTTCTTTGGTTATAAAATTGGTCCTAATATGATAGGCATCCAAGATTGGTATAATAAAAACTTTCATAAAAAGGTGCATTGAATACTATGAGAGGTTTGATACTTGATAATTGTTTTGAGATGTAAAGATGGTGATATTAGAGTTGTGCTAGTTGAGTAGTTATGAATTTGAGAAATACTTGTGTTGAAGATTGCAAGTCCCGTAGCATGCACGTATGGTAACCGTTGTGTAACAAATTTGAAACAAGAGGTGTTCTTTGATTGTCTTCCTTATGAGTGGCGGTCTGGGACGAGCAATGGTCTTTTCCAACCAATCTATCCCCCTAGGAGCATGCGCATAATTCTTGGTTTTTGATTACTTGTAGATTTTTGCAATAAGTATGTGAGTTCTTTATGACTAATATTGAGTCCATGGATTATAATCACTCTCACCTTTCCATCATTGCTAGCCTCTTCGGTACCGTGCATTGCCCTTTCTCACCTTTAGAGTTGGTGCAAACTTCGCTGGTGCATCCAAACCCCATGATATGATACGCTCTATCACACATAAACCTCCTTATATCTTCCTCAAAACAGCCACCATACCTACCTATTATGGCATTTCCATAGCCATTCTGAGATATATTGCCATGCAACTTTCCATCGTTTCATTTATGGCACGCTTCATCATTGTCTATTGCCTTGCATGATCATGTAGTTGACATCGTATTTCTGGCAAAGCCACCATGCATAATTTGTCATACATGTCACTCTTGATTCATTGCCCTTCCCGGTACACCACCGGAGGCATTCATATAGAGTCATATTTTGTTCTAGTATCGAGTTGTAATCATTGAGTTGTAAATAAATAGAAGTGTGATGATCATCATCAATAGAGCATTGTCCCAAATAAAAAAAGGGGGGAAGGCCAAATAAAAAAAGGCCCAAAAAAAGAGAAATAAAAAGGGACAATGCTACTATCCTTTTTTCCACACTTGCGCTTCAAAGTACAACATGACCTTTATGATAGAGAGTCTCTTGTTTTGTCACTTTCATATACTAGTGGGAATTTTTCATTATAGAACTTGGCTTGTATATTCCAACAATGGGCTTCCTCAAATACCCTAGGTCTTCGTGAGCAAGCAAGTTGGATGCACACCCACTTAGTTTCTTTTGTTGAGCTTTCATACATTTATAGCTCTAGTGCATCCGTTGCCTGGCAATCCCTACTCCTTGCATTGACATCAATTGATGGGCATCTCCCTAGCCCGTTGATTAGCCGCGTCGATGTGAGACTTTCTCCTTTTTTGTCTTCTCCACATAACCCCCATCATTATATTTTATTCCACCCATAGTGCTATATCCATGGCTCACGCTCATGTATTGCGTGAAAATTGAAAAAAGTTTGAGATTACTAAAGTATGAAACAATTGCTTGGCTTGTCATCGGGGTTGTGCATGATGAGAGCATTCTTGTGTGACAAAAATGGAGCATGACCAAACTATATGATTTTGTAGGGATGAACTTTCTTTGGCCATGTTATTTTGAGAAGACATGATTACTTAGTTAGTATGCTTGAAGTATTATTATTTTTATGTCAATATTAAACTTTTGTCTTGAATCTTTCGGATCTGAATATTCATGCCACAATAAAGAAAATTACATTGAGAATTATGCTAGGTAGCATTCCACATCAAAAATTCTGTTTTTATCATTTACCTACTCGAGGACGAGCAGGAATTAAGCTTGGGGATGCTTGATACGTCTCCAACGTATCTATAATTTTTTATTGTTCGATGCTATTATATTATCTGTTTTGGATGTTTAATGGGCTTTCTTATACACTTTTATATTATTTTTGGGACTAACCTACTAACCCAAGGCCCAGTGCAAATTGTTGTTTTTTGCCTATTTCAGTGTTTCGCAGAAAGGGAATATCAAACGGAATCCAAAAGGAATGAAACCTTCGGGAGAGTTATTTTTGGAACAAACGTGATCCAATGAACTTGGAGTGGACGTCAAGAAAGGAGCGAGGAGGCCACGAGGCAGGGAGGCGCGCCTGCCCCCCTGGGCGCGCCCCCACCCTCATGGGCCCCTCACAACTCCACCGACCTACTTATTCCTCCTATATATATCCATATACCCTGAAAACATCTAGGAGCACCATGAAACCCTATTTCCATCACCGCAACCTTCTGTACCCAAGAGATCCCATCTTGGGGACTTTTCCGGGGCTCCGCCGGAGGGGGAATCAATCACGGAGGGCTTCTACATCAACACCATAGCCTCTCCGATGATGTGTGAGTAGTTTACCACAGACCTTCTGTCGGATGTGGGGTTCCGGCAAACCCTCAAGGTTCGAACACTGGGGTGCGCGCGAAGTCTTTCCCTCCTATCGATCTATGCCCTAGCTCGCTAAGATCTCGCGGACGGACTCGACGAACTCACAACACAGAAAGACATGAGATTTATACTGGTTCGGGCCACCGTTGTGGTGTAATACCCTACTCCAGTGTAGTGGTGGTGGATTGCCTCTTGGGCTGATGATGAACAGTATAGAGGGAAGAACAGCCTCCTGAGGTTGAGGTGTTCTTGTGCTTGGTAACTTAGCGGGTGAGAGCTAGATGAACTGCTCGACGCCCCTACTGTGGTGGCTAGCTCTACTTATATAGGCCCTCGTCCTCTTCCCAAATATTGAGCGGGAAGGGAGCCAACAACGGCGGGCAAATTTGAAGGGGGACAGCTAGTACAAGCTATCCTGACAAAAGTGGTCTTCGCCTGCAAAAAGCTCTGGTGGTGACGCCGTCTTGGGATCCACGATGACCTCCGTCTTGTCGTCCTTCTGGTCTTGGTCTTGTTGCACCGATATGGCAACCTTTGCCTGATCCCTCGGTACACCAAAGAGGAAACAAGGACGCTGTGCATGCTGGTGCCCGCCTGGCGTTAATCGTCATGGCTCACGTCACGAGAGCCTCGTGAGGTTTGCCCTGCCTTGATATCTCTGCTCCTCGTGAGGCTGCCTGACTAGGCCACTCCTGAGAAGGTCTTGCGTCGTCCGCCTCGCGAGGCTTGGCCCCTCGCGAGGGTCTTGGATGCCTTGTTGATGAAGATGGGTCGTACGGCCTGCTGGCTTAGCCACGCCGCGGGCCGCAGGCAGGCAAGTCTGGGGACCCCCGTTCCCAGAACGCCGACACTAGCCCCCGGGCCTAAGGTGCGCTCGGCCTTGGCTTTGCGGCGAAGCCAAGGGTCAAGTACGGAGCACCACGGGCCCCAAAAGCCTGCGGCCTCGGTTGACGCATGGCGGTTGATTGGACGTGGGCGTCTCCGCTTCCCCATGCTGCCTCGGCAACTGCTCGACTTGACAAGCCCCTGCGACATGCAAGGAAAACCATCATTACCTGTGATCGTGGGAGGCACCGGTTGGCCTTCTCTTGCTACAAATGGGGAGGGGGCGGAGCCCCCGTCGCCCATCTCTTCCTTGCTCACTTGCTTCTTCCTCCTCGCTCCATTGCTTGCTGTTCCACCAATGGTGCCACAAAGGAAGTTCTCTGCTGTCGAGAAGGGAAAGGCCCCTCGCGAGGGACCCGACTCCCCGGCGCCCAAGCACGGACGCGGCTGTCCGCGCAAGCACGCAGCGACCCCCGCCGTGGCCCACTGTCGTAGCGGCGCCGCGGCATGCGGAGGGGGTCGTCCCAGCCATGGCGGTCCAGTTGACGAGGGGAGGCATGCTATGGTGGCGCCCCCCCCCCCCCCGTCTGCGCTTCCACATGGCGGAGGTGTCGCCGGAATTTGTCGTCTGGTCGGAGAACCCGGCCGGCAACTGGCTCCAACTTCCGCGCTTCTTCGTCGGCGAACTGTCGGTCTCTGGTCCAGGTGGACTCTGGTTGCAGGCGGATGGTTGCTACAGCAAGGCCTCTTGGGTCACGGTCGAGACTTCCGCCGCGGGCAACATAGCCCTGGCCTGCGGCTGGCAAACGTTCGCCCGCGCGCGCGGCCTGGGCAGGCGGTGCACCCTCCACTTCAAGTAAGATGGTGGATCGACCCTCTATGTGAGGGTGTTTGGGGAAGATGGTCGCCGCGCCGGGTGCTGCCCCGAGGCAAACGACGGTGAGGAGGTGCTCGGCCTTGGTGGCGGTTGTGACGAGGATGAGGGCGAGTCTGCCCTCGGCGGCGACCGTGTCTCGTCCAGCTACGGTGGCTCTTCCTCCGACGACAGCTCCAGCAGTGGCGGCTACGACCAGCCGCCGCGCCGCCGCGCCCACTTTGAAGGCGACAGTGGGTCATCTCGTCGCTGTGCCTCCGTGAAGCGCGAGGAAGGATCCGGCTAGGCTCGGGGTGCCGCTAGGAGCCTGCCTCCGCGGATCGCTGCAACGCTACTTTTGTTTTACTCTTTTTCCTGGTATATTCAGGACGCCCCCTTCCTCGCGAGGTGTTTGTTTCCTCGTGTCCATCTCTCCTTGGCGTCCTGCATTTGCTCAGGGACTGCAAAAATTCGTTAGGAAGTGCGTTAAAAGATTTGCCGTTCACCCAGGCCCTGACCTGGCGCTTTGTATCGCGGTACCTGAGGGAGTTCCGGATTAGGGGGTGTCTGGATAGCCGAATATCATCATCGGCAGGACTCCAAGACTATGAAGATACAAGATTGAAGACTTCGTCCCGTGTCCGGATGGGACTTTCCTTGGTGTGGAAGGCAAGCTTGGCGATACGGATATGTAGATCTCCTACCATTGTAACCGACTCGGTGTAACCCAAGCCCTCTCCGGTGTCTATATAAACCGGATGGCTTTAGTCCATAGGACGATCAACAATCATACATAGGCTAGCTTCTAGGGTTTAGCCTCTTTGATCTCGTGGTAGATCCACTCTTGTAACACACATCATCAATATTAATCAAGCAGGACGTAGGGTTTTACCTCCATCAAGAGGGCCCGAACCTGGGTAAAACATCGTGTCCCTTGTATCCTGTTACCATCCGCCTAGACGCTGATTCGGGACCCCCTACCCGAGATCCGCTGGTTTTGACACCGACATTGGTGCTTTCATTGAGAGTTCCTCCGTGTCGTCACCGATAGGTCCGATGGCTCCTTCGATCATCAACAACAACGCGGTCCAGGTGAGACTTTTCTCCCGGACAGATCTTCATGTTCGGCGGCTTTACATGCGGGCCAATTAAGCGGCCATCTGGAGCAGATCGAAGCTCGCCCCGGCGTCGGTCAGATTTGGAAGTTTAAACTATACGGCCGATATCGCGGAGACTTGATCTTCGACGGATTCGAGCCGCAATAGCAGCCGCCGCCTTGTCTCGATAGGCATGATCTAGCTCGCGGCGAGCGATTGCCACGGAGGTCGCACGTAAACCGCCCAACCCTTAATCCGGAGCCGGATTCCCCGATCGAGGACGAGTGGTTGGACACCGTCTCGGGGGCTTTAATCTCTACGGCGACCGAGCCAAACTCCATCCCTGTCCTTTGCGAAGACCTCGACTCCAGGGTGCCGGACTCCTCCCCGGACTCCGAACCCTCCGCGCCCTTGCCAATCGAATCCGATTGGATGCCCGTTATGAAGTTCACGGCCGCGGACATCTTTCAGCACTCGCCCTTCGGCGACATCCTGAATTCACTAAAGTCTCTCTCTTTATCCGAAGAGCCTGGCGGACTACGGACGGGAAGGTTGGGATGCGGACGATGAAGAAACTCAATGCCCACCCACCACCCACTTCATAGCCATCGTCGAAAAGCTTACACGGCGTGCTCGATTTCGATTCAAGACATCGACGGTATGGACGGCGATGTAGGAGACAACAATGAACCAGCACCTATAGGATGCTGGACAACCTCATCCATGATGTATACATGGTGGATACCCTAAAGGAAATGAAGGCGAGGAACAACGGACGCCACGAAGGATAAATCCCTCAAAAGCAGTCAAAGCGGCAGCGTAAACGCCGAACAAAGTCCCGCCTCAAACAAAGACCCAGCCATAGAGCAGGGCGAACCGGTGGACAACGAACAAGCTATCGAGCAATCGTCCGAACAAGACAACTTGGATAAACAATCTGTCCCCGGCAAAGACAACAGTCCGGACGATCTCACGCCGGACAAACTATTGGAGCAAAATGACCTCCAGAAAAGGCTCGCCGCCACTACGCGTAGCCCGAAAAGCGAGTTTAAAGCTCAAAACAGCGGAAGATGCACTCAGGATCGAGATGGAGCAAAGTATTCAGCACCGCAGAACAAGTACGGCGATAGTCACGAACAAAGAGCTACCCGAAAAGAAAGCTACTGCCCGAATTCGACGAGGAGGCCTTAGAGCCCCCACAATTAAAAAGCAAGAAGGCCACCCGGTCGGATGGACGACCTCACGGCAAAAAGAGAGCGGCGAATGGTGCACGACACAAGCCAATATGCGATCCGCCTAAGGATTCACATCAAAAGTATGGCCCGATTAGGTCCATCTATGGGCCAAGAAAGCACGCTCATCAAAGCAATGCAACACGCCAAAATTCAAAACCACGGCACACCCAAATATAGGGCGCTGCACACCCCTATGTTTCACCAATGAGGTCTTTGGATCATGAATTTCAGCGGGATTCAAACCCGTAAACATAGAGGCATCTGACGGAACAATGGACCACAGAGTGCGGATTGAGGATTACATCCTCCACATACACATGGCTAGAGGAGATGATCTCCACGCCGTAAAATACTTACCCCTTAAACTCAAAGGGCCAGCTCGGCATTGGCTTAAGAGCCTCCCTGAAAATACCATTGGAAGCTGGGAAGAGCTCGAGGATGCATTTCGGGCAAATTTTCAGGGGACCTACGTCCGCCCTCCGGACGCAGACGATCTAAGTCACATAACTCAACAGCCCGGAGAGTCAGCCCGGAAATTCTGGAACAGGTTCCTTACTAAAAAGAACCAAATAGTCGACTGTCCGGATGCCAAAGCCTTAGTAGCTTTCAAACACAACGTCCGAGATGAATGGCTCGCCAGACACCTCGGCCAAGAAAAGCCAGGAACAATGGCCGCATTAACAAGCCTCATGACCCGCTTTTGCGCAGGGGAAGACAGCTGGCTGGCTAGATGCAGCACCAGCGACCCGAGTACATCCGAAATCAGGGATGGAAATGGGAAATCACGACGCAGAAAAGATCAGCACCGGAATAAGGAAAACAGCCCAAATAATACGGCGGTCAACGCCGGATTCAAAAGCTCTCGGCCGAACAACAAACCACTGCCCCTAAAGGATAACAGTGACGAGCTATCCAACCTAAACAAGATTCTGGATAGACTGTGCCAAATACATGGTACCTCCGGAAGCACGCAAACCATACCCACAGAGATTGTTGGGTCTTCAAGCAGTCCGGCCGACTTAACGCCGAACACAAGGGGCTCAACACACCAAGTGAAAGTGACGATACCCAAAAGCAGCACTCCGGAAAACAAAAGACTTTCCCACTAGAAGTCAAAACAATGAACTCACTTCATGTGATAACACACAGCGCGGCACCTGCCATACCAGGACACCGTCCGCATAATGGGGATAGAACCTACCAAAATTAGCTATAGCAAAGCACTTCTCGCAAAGGAATGGCCTTGAGCCTTCTTTATTATACAGGCTCTGTACCACTAGAGGTTGTGTTAGGTTCATCCGACAACCCCGTCATGAAAGCTCACTCCCCATCGCCCCATTCAGCAAGTAGCCCTTAAGCACTACTAGGCGCACAGCTTCCGCCCGCTTTACGCAATACCGCATTATGCATCTCTAAATGCCGGTCCACGCGGCATCATCTCGTTAAAAGGAAGTATTAAGTGTTACTCGAGCACGGAAGAACGGGAGACTGCCTTGACAGCCCCGCAGCTATCCGGCTCTGCTAGGCAAAGAACCTGAATTGGTCATTCAAAACCTCAGACACGGCTAGGCGAGTCCGCGCCTACTAGCGGCATACCCCCATACGAGGGCCGCATGCATGTATAACAAGAGACAATAAAGCTCCATTTTATTCACTTCTTGAACCGTACTTTGTTTATTTAATATTAAGTACATTTTCGTGACGATCCTTTTCTTTTAAAACTAAGTTCCTCTCTTTACAGATGAACAACGTGCTACACCCGCCCGTGATACGGCACAATGGAGACACAGCGCAGGCGTGCAAGAGGGACCCGTTGCAAGGATTCTTTTAGATTAAGACCTGCGTAAACCCTTTTTCACTGTCTCTTGTTGATATACATCCCCGGTTCCTTAATATAACCGAGGAGGAGGCTGGTGCTTTGGCATTGGCCGCACAGAATTTTTATGCTGCACTGGACACGGGGCTTAGGGCATTATTCTGCCCATTTTCATAAAGAACGAATACCTTAGGGAGTATTCGGCGTCTCGAGTTAGGCCTTATATGCATCAGCTCCGAATCATGTCTTTGGTCAAATGTTGGGTTGCCCGGCTCCTGTGTTTTGCTGCCTTACGTTCCGTTTTCACGGCTAACGCGGCACCAGGAGAACTACTGCGATTGTGCCCGGTTCGCCGGGCGAGCACCTCGAGAGAGAAAGCCAAAACTGACTGTCATGATATAGCGAGAGTGGTCAACCACTCGATGACTCACAGAATGTTTAGGATTCCTCCGCATTAACGAAGGACGGTTTTCGGTCAGCACATACGCACCCGAATTCGGGAGAGTGCGGTGCCCCGTGGGCTATATAGTAGCCCCACCCTCGAACTCCTATGGCTAAGTGAAAGTGATAAAGCATTATAGTCCGGTTGCTGGTTTGCTACGCTATCACCTCCTTAACAGGACCAAGGCGTTGGATTAAGTGTGAAAAAGCGCTTTTTTGCAAACACCCCGCACTATGTGCGTGGGGCTGAAGCCAAGGACTGCCATCTTTCAGGTTATATACACATATACATAAGCGCGCCGACGGGGAGTAGTTTACTACTTGAACGCACAAGTATAAAAAGCACTTATATTACATTGAAACATTGTTTTCACAAATCATACGTGTCATTTAAACATAATATCCTTGAGCCTCTGCGTCTCTATTAAGCGAGCGCCGCGGGACTTCTTCAAAGTAGTGCTCGGCGGTACTCGACCTCTGTCCGAATCACGGGATGCAACGTTAGTGGCCTTCATCTCTGCCCAGTGTGTCTTGACACGGCAAGAGCCATCAGCGCTCCTCAATACCGCCGATCGCTTCATTGCGTCTATCGCGGCACCGCACAAGCTGCTGCACTAAACCAAAATAGCTCTTGGTGGGGTCCGTCCGGCCACAAGTGAGTCAAGACATGCTTCATGGCAACTCCGGACAATCGATTCAGCTCGGCCCATTCGGCCAACCGATCGGTCAGCGGCAGAGGACGCTCCGGACTATGGAATTGCGACCAATATAGCTCTTCCTTACGTGCCCATTTCGGCCCGGAAGTGCTCAACGCGTCCACAGACTTTCGCCGCCAAGTCCATATAAGCATCCTCTGAACTCCACAATTTATCCAACTGAGCATACTTTGGATCTGTATATTTCCTCCGCAGCAGAAACGGTTTTCCAGCCGCAATTGCCCCGGCGACTCAGCTCCTCCTTGGCAGCTCTCAAAGCCGATTGGGCACTCTTGGATTCGGCGGCCTCCTTTAGGCCCTCTTGTTCCGCTTGACATTCCTTTTCAAGAACCAGCGCAGCGTCGGTAGTATTCCTTAACTTTCTGGCCATATCGGCCATCTCCTCTTCTTGGCAAATGAGCAGCCCGTTCAGCTTCTAGCTCTTCGGCCGCCTTTACAGCGGCTGCATTACTAACTCTGGCTTGCTCTTTCGCTCGGGCAAGTTCTGCCCGCAGCTCCTCCACGGCAGCGGCACCATCTGCATTAAGCATACAAACAGTAAGACATGGGCGTCAAGCTCCCTTACCAGGTGTCCGCATAGAAGTCGCATACCTTGCGCCTCGTCAAACCGTTCATTGACCAGCGCGATGTCCGCATCCGCCTCATCAAGTTGCCGCTTTAGTTCGGCATATTCATCAGTCCGGCTGGCCTCCGGACGCCCCGCCACCTGTTTAGGAGCGGCGATATGTTAAAACTGAGAATTTGATCCTCGGCACGTCGTCAATTTTGACAACATACCGAGTCTCAGGGGCTACTATCTATACATGGTGCATTTTATATGCATAACTGTCAGAAGGTACATTATTTTTGCGTACCTCAAACCCCGTCAGTAAGCTTCTGACGGCTTCGTGCAATCCGCTCTCTGCGGATGCAATTCTTTCAATCACCGTACCCATTAGAGCACGGTGATCTTCTGAGATAGCCGCTCGCCCGAGCAGATCCTTCAGCTCCTCCGACCGCACACCACTTGGCGCCGGACCTTCCGCCCCGCCGGACTTGGGGGAACCCTCCGCGATGACACCTCCGGGTCGTCCGCTTCACATGAGGGTGCGACAGGTGGAGGCGTTTCGCTCTCCATCATCTCCGGAAGAAGATCCCCCGAAGACGAGCTCTGCTGAGAAGGGCTGAGGTCCGAACTACAAGGTACAATTTCGGTTATCTTCATAAATAAATACAGGGATGTTCCTTATTTACAAGACCCCTTCTTTTTACTTACGGCTCATTGGAGGCTGATCCCTTGGGGAAATAGTGCGGCTGGGTTACTTCCCAGCGCGGACTCTCCGACGAAGATTCCTTTCCCTCTTTGAGGCCTTGACCTCCGGATCTTTCAAGCAGTCCTCTTCCCTCCTCGAAAAGGCGGGACTTTAATCCCTCCTTCCTTGATAGCCTCCTTCATGGGGCGATCGCTTCCAGCTCCCCCTTCGCCTTCTTCAAAGGCGCGACCTTCAACATCTTGGTCAACATGGGATCCGGCGTGGTCTGGGAGGGAGCGGACACCTTATTAACTTTGCCTTGGCTATCCACTCCTGTTCAAAGCGGCTCCTTTAAAGGGCATATATATAAAATAAATGAATGAACAGCTTGTCGGTTCTGGGACTACTTACTTGAGTATCCGGGCAATTGCAGCTTAGTCCTGCGTCCTCGGTCAAGTCCGGACACTTCTCTTGTGATCCGAAGAACAGTTTATACATCTCCACAGGCGTCGTGCCCATAAAATTTTGGAGAGCTCGTGGTCCCTCGGTTGAATTCCACAAGCGGAGGGGGCAACGTTGCAGAGGCTGAAGGCGCGGATCACCATAACTTGCGCCACTGCAACCAGATTGATCCCTCTTTCCGGAGGTCTCGAACACGGCCCTGCAGCAGGGGAGGCGTCCTTGGCGACCCCAGTCGAGCCTTGTTGACCCATGATGCCGGCCGCTGTGGTGGACTGGCGGAAGCGAGGCGCCGCCCATTTGGTGCCCTTGGGGGCGGTGATATAAAACCACTCCCGTTGCCACAAACCAAGCTCCTCTTGAAAAGAGCCCTCGGGCCATGGAGCATCAGCACATTTTCTTATGACCGCCCTCCGACTCCGCTTGCTGCCCTTGATCATCTTTGGCTCCACCTTGAAGGTCTTGAGCCACAATCCAAAGTGGGGGTAATATGGAGGAAGGCCTCACATACGACAATGAATGGCGAGATATGGAGGATGGACTCGGATTCAAGTCATGGAAATCAAGCCCATAATAAAACATGAGCCCCCGCACAAAGCGGTCCGTCGGGAAGCCTAAACCCGAAGGAAGTGGGACACGAACACCACGTTCTCGCCGGGCTCAGAGTGGGAATGACCTGCCCCGGGCGGGCAGCCTATGCAAGATCTCGCCGGTCGGATACAGGCGTCTCGCAGCTTTAGCACATCTTCTTCGTGACGGAGGAAGACATCCATCGGCCGTGGTCGGAGAACGACATCGCCGAAAGTCCGAGCGCCTAAATCTGAAGCTTTGGGTGTTGGAACTCGAAGCGCGAGGCGAACTCGATGGAGGGTGTGAAAAGAAGAGGGCCTTGGTCTCATTATAAAGAGGTTGAATACCAAGAGCCCACCCGTGGTCGACTAGGACTCGCCTTTGATAGAGGCGTGCCAGCGAACACGGTTGGGTTACCCACGTCCGTATTGATGGGAATCCCGGAATAAGGGAACACGATCTACGCTTCGACAAGGCGTGCCAAGGAAACCGCCGCTAAACGCTGAGGTGGAACAATAAAAACAATTTGAGTAAAGGCTTGGTAGTGGTGCGGCGTCACGCCACGAATCGTCGCAGATTGATCTTGTGTAATATTATTCTCTCTACGGTGGTATGTGGAATTTATTTTTGCGAGCGGACACTATCCTGGTGTTCACAATCTTCTATAAATTATTCATAGGAAGAACCCGCCTTGCAATGCGAAGACAATATGCGCGCCGGACTCGTCGTCATTGAAGCCTGGTTCGAGGGCTCTTGAGGAGTTCGGATTAGGGGTGTCCGGATAGCGAACTATCATCATCGGCGGACTCCAAGACTATGAAGATACAAGATTGAAGACTTTGTCCCGTGTCCGGATGGGACTTTCCTTGGCGTGGAAGGCAAGCTTGGCGATCTGGATATGTAGATCTCCTACCATTGTAACCGACTCTGTGTAACCCTAGCCCTCTCCGGTGTCTATATAAACCGGATGGCTTTAGTCCATAGGACGAACAACAATCATACAATAGGCTAGCTTCTAGGGTTTAGCCTCTTTGATCTCGTGGTAGATCCACTCTTGTAACACACATCATCAATATTAATCAAGCGGGACGTAGGGTTTTACCTCCATCAAGAGGGCCCGAACCTGGTAAAACATCGTGTCCCTTGTCTCCTGTTACCATCCGCCTAGACGCACAGTTCGGGACCCCCTACCCGAGATCCGCCGGTTTTGACACCGACAGTACCCGAGGGGCACGGACTAGGAGAGGTGCGCCAGCTTTTGGGCTCGAACGAGGGTGGCTCGCAAGAAGGCAGAGAGGAGAAAAATGCTCACGAGGGCACCTGCCTAGCCCCCTCGTGAGGTATGCGACAGAGAGAACAAGAGCAAACCCAAGCCGGAAAAATACGGTGAGAGGAGAGGGAATCAAATCAGCAAGGAACGCGAAAAGCAAACTTCGATTAAAGAAAAGCGAGCTAACTACGGAAAGCAAATGAAAAGATGCGTCTGGCACCTAATCTAGTCTTCAAGTCTTCTCACCAGCATGGAGCTAAGTGATGCCACTAGGCGTGGGCGGGAGCCCCAGGGCCTGAGGCCGGCGTTCCTGAGACTCCGGGGCGTGTACAGCCCCAACTCATTATTACGTGAGAGTGTCACGGGCGGCGATTCTTCACAGGCACCAGGCCTTCTTCACAGGCTCTGGGTATTTCTTCATAGGCTCTGGGCCTTGCTTCATGGGTAGAACCTCCGGAGGTGCTGGATGTTCCAGGCGTTTTGGATAGGTACCCCGTCTTGTGTCTCCAGGCGCACGGCGCCAGGCCTGGAGATGTGGACGACCTTGAACGGGCCCTCCCACATTGGTGAAAGCTTTTGCAGCCCTTCCCTGGAGAGGACCCGCCTCATGACTAGGTCACCCGTCTCGAGTGTCCTAGAGCGGATGTTGCGGCAGTGGTATCGCCGCAGCGCTTGCTGGTACCTTGCCGCCCTCAGTGCAGCTTCGCGGCGACGTTCCTCCCCGAGCACGAGATCGATCCCCCGTGTGGCGTCCTGCCGCATTTCGTCGAACGCCAGGACCCGTGCGGAACGATGCTTGACCTCGTGAGGAAGGACTGCTTCAGCTCCATAGACGAGGAAGAATGGAGTCTAGCCCGTTGGCTTGGTGGCGGTGGTTCGGATGGACCACAGCACGAACTGGAGCTCGTCGTGCCAGCCCCTGCCGCAGGCCTCCAGCTTTTTCTTGAAGGTCCTGGTCTTGAGGCCCCTCAGGACCTCCACGTTAGCGCGTTCGGCCTGACCATTACTCACAGGGTGGGCCACGGCGTAGCAGATCTGCGTTCAAGGTTAGCACGATGGGTTTTGAAGGGGTTGCTAGTAAACTGTGAACCGTTATCTGTGATGATGCGGTTGGGCACCCCGAAGCGGCTCACGAGGCCCTTGATGAACTTGACAGCAGAGCCGGCTGGGATGGTACGGACGGCTTCCACTTCCGCCCACTTGGTGAACTTGTCGATGGCGACGTAGAGATAGCGGTAGCCCCCTGGCGCCCGAGGGAACGAGCCTAAGATGTCCAGCCCCCAGACCACGAACGGCCATGTGAGCGGGATGGTTTGGAGGCCCTGAGCAGGCTGATGGATTTGCTTGGCGTGGAATTGGCAAGCTTCGCAGAACTTCACCAGCTCGGCTGCGTTGTTGAGTGCTGTAGGCCAGTAGAATCCACAACGGAACACCTTGCCGACGAGTGGTGTCCGCAGTCCCCGCCGTGTATGTCAATCAGCAACTCCCTTCCTTGATCGCTGGAGATGCAGTGCAGTGTGAATCATTCGGTCGTTTCCTGTATAACTCGTCGTCTTGGATACAGTATGCCGTGGCTTGCCGGGCCACGCGCTCCGCGTCCTCTTCCTTCTCCGATAGCATCCCGTGCGTCGGGTACTCCTTGAATTCCTTGGTCCAGCATTCCTCCTGGGCTCGAGCGCCAAGAGCAGCCGAGCTCTTGAGGTCGGGCCACAGGCTGGGGCTCCCGTGGCTGGAGGCTGTGGGAGCTCCTCCCGAGGTTGAGTCGTGCTTGAAAGAGGTGGCGTAGCTGATGGCTTGAAGAGCCGCTCCTCAAAGACACCGGGCTCTTGCGGTTGCCGCTTGGATGCTCTCCTGGCGATGTCGTCGGCTTCCTTGTTGGTGCCCCGGGGCACGTGCTGCAGCTCCAGGCCGAGAACTGCTTCTCCATCTTGCGCACCTCCGCGAGGTAGGCCTCCATATGCTCGTCCTTCGGCTCGTACACCTTGTTGGAGAAGTTGACGAGGAGTTGCGAGTCGCCTCTGACGGTGAGGCGCTTCACCCCTAGAGCCGCCGCAGCCTTCAGGCCAGCTATGAGGCCTTCGTATTCTGCGATGTTGTTGGAGAGCTTCTTGTCGTGCTGGAAGCAGAGTTGCACGGCGTAGTAAAGCTTTTCCTGAGCGGGCAAAATGAGCACTGCTCCAGCCCCGCGCCCTGGTGCGCGAAGGCGCCATTGAAATACATGACCCAGCCGTCTGGGGCCTCGCTCCCTAGTGAGGTGGATCGGTCTTCGCCTTCCTCAAGTGTCGGAGCATCCGTCCATTCTGCCACAAAGTCAGCAAGCGCGGCCCCCTTGATGACCCTGGTAGTGCTGAACTCCAACTGGAATGCTTGCAACTCGATGTTCCACTCAGCGACCCTTCCGGCTGAGTTAGGGCTCCTGAGTACCCTCTCCAATGGGTAGGCTGAGACGACCTTGATGGGGTGGCCTTGGAAGTAGTGTCGCAGCTTGCGTGAGGCCACCAGTCTGACGAGGAGTTTTTGGGGCATGGGGTGCGCGTGCCCTCGCGTCCCTTGACGCTGGTCTTGACGAAGTACACCGGGTGTTCGAAGAGGGCTGGCACGTTGTCGAGGCTCGGGTCCTGTGGATATTGGGGCATATCCTGAGGTGGAGGGGTTCCTGAGACCTGACTGTCCTCAGGAGCTTCTGCGATGTTGCCCTGCTAAGCTTGGTCTTCCACCGCTGATGCCTTTGCTGCGCCTTCCTGGCCCTGCGCCACTTCAGCTCTGGCTTGGCACAGCGTGCCCTTGGCTTGGCACTCCTCCCGAACCGCCACCAGCGCCGTGCTGGCGGAGTACGGGGTGGCGGCAAGGTAGAGTACCAGGGGCTCGAGAGGCTGTGGTGCCACCATCACCGGGGGGCTGGTAAGGTATTTCTTGAGGTCTTGGAAGGCCTGGTCGGCCTCCGGGGTCCACTCGAACGGGCCCTTCTTCTTCATGAGCTTGAAAAGGGTAAGGCGCGCTCTCCCAGTTTGGAGATGAAACGCCCTAACGCGGTCACCCGCCCTGCTAGCTTCTGCATCTCTTTGAGGGTCTGTGGTGGGCTCATGTCCTCGATGGCCTTGATCTTCTTTGGGTTCGTCTCGATCCCTCTATGGGATACGAGGAATCCCAGCAGCTTGCTGGAGGGGACGCCGAACACGCACTTCTCTGGGTTAAGCCTCAAGTTCACTTGGCGCAGGCTCTCGAAGGTCTCCTCCAAGTCTTGAATCAACGTCCTCGCCTCGTGAGACTTTACCATTATGTCATCGACGTAGGCCTCTGTGTTTCTCCCGAGCTGCCACCCCAGGGCGATGTGCATCAACCGCTGAAAGGTCGCGCCCGCGTTGCACATCCCGAAGGGCATGCAGGTGTAGCAGTACACCCCACATGGTGTCAGGAAGGCTGTCTTCTCCACATCTTCCACCGCCATCTTGATCTGATGATACCCTGAGAACGCATCCAGGAAGCACAGCAGGTCACACTCGACGATGGAGTAGACAATTTGGTCGATGCGCGGGAGTGGGAACGGATCTTGGGGGCAGGCTTTGTTAAGGTTGGTGAAGTAGACGCACATCCGTTCCTTCCCACCTTTCTTCGGCACTACGACGGGGTTCGCCAGCCATTCGGGATATTGAACTTCTCGAATGGCACCTACCGCCTCCAGCTTGCGTGTCTCTTGGACGATGAAGGCCTGCTTCTCAGTGGACTGTCGTCTTGCTCGCTGCTTCACGGGGCGTATGTTGGGGCATACCCTTAGATGATGCTGGATCACCTCCCTCGCGACCCCTACCAGCTGATTGGGCTCCCACGCGAATATCTCCTTGTTCGCGCGCAAGAACCTCACCAAGGCTTCTTCTTGTTCCGGGTCAAGGCCGGCTCCTATGGTAAAGGTGGCTCCTGAAGACCCGTCCTCGTTGACCGACACCTGCTTGGTTTCCGCCTTGTCTTGGGTGAACATATGCTTCTTCTTGGTAGGCGCGGCCGCCTTGGCCTCGGGGGTACCGGTGTCGGCGGGCTGTGCTGCTGCCGCGGTCTTGAAGGCGAGCTTGAGTGCCGTCACGACCTCCTTAGTGTCCCCCTTGATGGTGAGGACGCCCTTGCTCCCTGGCATCTTCATGAGGTTGTAGGCCGGGTGAGTCGCCGCCATGAACTGAGCGAGAGCCGGGTACCCGAGGATGGCGTTGTACGGGAGACCGATGCGGGCGATGTCGAAGTCTACTAGCTCGGTGCGGTAGTTGTCGCATGTGCCGAAGGTGACAGGGAGGCAGATCTGCCCCAGAGAGTGGGCAGCTCCACCACCCACTCCCGAGAAGGGCTTGCTGAGGCTGAGCCGCTCGAGCGGCACGTGAAGAAGGCTGAAGGCTTTTACGGAGAGCAAGTTGAGGCCAGCACCGCCGTCGATGAGGGTCTTGGTAACGGCCACGTTGCAGATGGTGGGCGTGCAGAGCATTGGGAGGATTCCGGAGCCGGCGGTGGAGGCGGGGTGGTCTTCTGAGCCGAAGGTGAGGTCGGCCTCTGGCGCAGCCCAACCCGGCGGAGCCCCCGGGCGCTTGGAGGTGGCCCCGATCTGACGGAGGAACGGCTTGACGTGGCGGTCTGAAGGCGGTGCTTGAGAGCCGCCCAGCAGGGCCGCGACTGCGTGGTGCGCCGGCACCGCGTAGCAAGCGGTGAAGAGGTCGCGGAGTTCCTCCTAGGAGGCCACCGTGGATCCCGGGAGGTTGAGCAGCCAGGCGCGCGGCTCGCCGGCGAGGGCCATGGGGAACTAGTTGGCCATGATCTTGTCGTTGTCTCCGGCTTCGAGGACAACCTCCTCGTATGCCAGTAGGAACGGCGTCGGGTCTGCCGCGCCGTCGTAACACGGCGGCATCTCTGGCTTGAACTTGGTCGGCCACCGCACTCGCCGTAGGGCGGGGGCCAGGGTTTGGTACCCAGACGCCCCGCTGTCGATGTCGGACGCAGAGGTGGATGGTGGGGCGCCTGCCATGGGGGCGAAGTGCAGCGGTGCGGGGCGCAGGTTGGTGGAGAGGAGCTCCTGCGCACCCCTACCTGGCGCGCCAAATGTCGGATGTGGGGTTCCGACAAACCCTCAAGGTTCGAACACTAGGGTGTGTGCGAAGTCTTTCCCTCCTACCGATCTACGCCCTAGCTCGCTAAGATCTCGCGGACGAACTCGACGAACTCACAACAGAGAAAGACACGAGATTTATACTGGTTCGGGCCACCGTTGTGGTGTAATACCCTATTCGGTGTGGTGGTGGTGGATTGCCTCTTGGGCTGATGATGAGCGATGCAGAGAGGAAGAACAGCCTCCTGAGGTTGAGGTGTTCTTGTGCTTGGTGACTTAGCGGGTGAGAGCTAGATGAACTGCTCGATGCCCCTACTGTGGTGGCTAGCTCTACTTATATAGGCCCTGGTCCTCTTCCCAAATATTAAGCGGGAAGGGAGCCAACAACGGCGGGCAAATTTGAAGGGGGACATCTAGTACAAGCTATCCTGACAAAAGTGGTCTTCGCCTGCGAAAAGCTCTGGTGGTGACGCTGTCTTGGGCTCCACGATGACCTCCGTCTTGCCGTCCTTCTGGTCTTGGTCTCGTTGCACCAATATGTTGGGGAACATAGTAATTTCAAAAAAAATCCTACGCACACGCAAGATCATGGTGATGCATAGCAACGAGAGGGGAGAGTGTTGTCTACGTACCCTCGTAGACCGAAAGCGGAAGCGTTAGCACAACGCGGTTGATGTAGTCGTACGTCTTCACGATCCGACCGATCAAGCACCGAACGCACGGCACCTCCGAGTTCAGCACACGTTCAGCCCGATGACGTCCCTCGAACTCCGATCCAGTCGAGTGTTGAGGGAGAGTTTTGTCAGCACGACGGCGTGGTGACGATGATGATGTTCTACCGACGCAGGGCTTCGCCTAAGCACCGCTTCTGAGATATCGAGGTGGACTATGGTGGAGGGGGCACGCACTGCGGCTAAAAGATCAAATCAATTGTTGTGTCTTTAGGGTGCCCCCCTGCCCCCGTATATAAAGGAGCAAGGGGGGACGTGTGGCCAGCCAGGAGGAGGCGCGCCAGGAGGAGTCCTACTCCCACCGGGAGTAGGACTCTCTCCCTTCCTTGTTGGATTAGGAGAAGGGGGGAAAGAGGAGGGAGAGAGGAAGGAAAGGGGGGGCGCCGCCCCCCTCTCCTTGTCCTATTCGGACTAGAGGGGGAGGGGCGCGTGGCCCTGCCCTAGACGCCTCTCCTCTTCTCCACTAAGGCCCACTATGGCCCATTAAGCCCCAAGGGGGTTCCGGTAACCCCTTGGTGCTCCGGTAAAATCCCGATTTCACCCGGAACATTTCCGATATCCAAATATAGGCTTCCAATATATCCAAATATAGGCTTCCAATATATCAATCTTCATGTCTCGACCATTTCGAGACTCCTCGTCATGTCTATGATCACATCCGGGACTCCGAACAACCTTCGGTACGTCAAAACTCATAAACTCATAATATAACAGTCATCAAAACTTTAAGCGTGCGGACCCTACGGGTTCGAGAACTATGTAGACATGACCGAGACACGTCTCTGGTCAATAACCAATAGCGGAACCTGGATGCTCATATTGGCTCCCACATATTCTACGAAGATCTTTGTCGGTCAGACCGCATAACAACATATGTTGTTCCCTTTGTCATCGGTAAAGTCTCTTTACTTGTTCCGTAATACATCATCCCGCAACTAACTCATTAGTTACAATGCTTGCAAGGCTTATAGTGATGTGCATTACTGAGTGGGCCCAGAGATACCTCTCCGACAATCGGAGTGACAAATCCTAATCTCGAAATACGCCAACCCAACAAGTACCTTCGGAGACACCTATAGAGCACCTTTATAATCACCCAGTTACGTTGTGACATTTGGTAGCACACAAAGTGTTCCTCCGGTAAACGGTAGTTGCATAATCTCATAGTCATAGGAACATGTATAAGTCATGAATAAAGCAATAGCAGAATACAAAATGATCAAGTGCTAAGCTAACGGAATGGGTCAAGTCAATCACATCATTATCCTAATGATGTGATCCCGTTAATCAAATGACAACTCATGTCTATGGCTAGGAAACATAACCATCTTTGATCAACGAGCTAGTTAAGTAGAGGCATACTAGTGACACTCTGTTTGTGTATGTATTCACACAAGTATTATGTTTCCGGTTAATACAGTTAGCATGAATAATAAACATTTATCATGAAATAAGGAAATAAATAATAACTTTATTATTGCCTCTAGGGCATATTTCCTTCATTCTCCCACTTGCACTAGAGTCAATAATCTAGATCACATCGCCATGTGATTTAACATCAATAGTTCACATCACCATGTGATTAACACCCATAGTTCACATCGTCATGTGACCAACACCCAAATGGTTTACTAGAGTCAATAATCTAGTTCACATCGCTATGTGATTAACACCCAAAGAGTACTAAGGTGTGATCATGTTTTGCTTGTGAGAGAAGTTTAGTCAACGGGTCTGCCATATTCAGATTTGTATGTATTTTGCAAATTTCTATGTCTACAATGCTCTGCACGGAGCCACTTTAGCTAATTGCTCCCACTTTCAATATGTATCCAGATGAAGACTTAGAGTCATCGGATCGATTGTCAAAACTTGTATCGACGTAACCCTTTTACTTACCTAACCTTTTGTCACCTCCATAATCGAGAAACATATCCTTATTCCACTAAGGATAATTTTGATCGTTGTCCAGTGATCTACTCCTAGATCACTATTGTACTCCCTTGCCAAAATCAGTGTAGGGTATACAATAGATCGGGTACATAGCATGGCATACTTTATAGAACCTATGGCTGAGGCATAGGGAATGACTTTCATTCTCTTTCTATCTTCTGCCGTGGTCGGGCTTTGAGTCTTACTCAATTTCACACCTTGTAACACAGGCAAGAACTCTTTCTTTGACTGTTCCATTTTGAACTACTTCAAAATCTTGTCAAGGTATGTACTTATTGAAAAAACTTATCAAGTGTTTTGATCTATCTATATAGATCTTGATGCTCAATATGTAAGCAGCTTCACCGAGGTCTTTCTTTGAAAAACTCCTTTCAAACACTCCTTTATGCTTTGCAAAATAATTCTACATTATTTCTGATCAACAATATGTCATTCACATAAACTTATCAGAAATGTTGTAGTGCTCCCACTCACTTTCTTGTAAATACAGGCTTCACCGCAAGTCTGTATAAAACTATATGCTTTGATCAACTCATCAAAGCGTATATTCCAACTCCGAGATGCTTGCACCAGTCTATAGATGGATCGCTGGAGCTTGCACATTTTGTTAACACCTTTAGGATCGACAAAAACTTCTTGTTGCATCATATACAAATCTTCTTTAATAAATCCATTAAGGAATGCAGTTTTGTTTATCCATTTGCTAGATATCATAAAATGCGGCAATTGCTAACATGATTCGGACAGACTTAAGCATAGATACGAGTGAGAAACTCTCATCGTAGTCAACACCTTGAACTTGTCAAAAACCTTTTGCGACAATTCTAGCTTTGTAGATAGTAACACTACTATCAGCGTCCGTCTACTTCTTGAAGATCCATTTAATCTCAATGGCTCACCGATCATTTGGGAAAGTCAATCAAAGTCCATACTTTGTTCTCATACATGGATCCCATCTCAGATTTCATGGCCTCAAACCATTTCGCGGAATCTCAGCTCATCATCGCTTCCTCATAGTTCGTAGGTTCGTCATGGTCAAGTAACATGACCTCCAGAATAGGATTACCGTACCACTCTGGTGCGGATCTCACTCTGGTTGACCTACGAGGTTTGGTAGTAACTTGATATGAAGTTACATGATCATCATCATTAGCTTCCTCACTAATTGGTGTAGGAGTCACAGGAACAGATTTCTGTGATGAAGTACTTTCCAATAAGGGAGCAGGTACAGTTACCTCATCAAGTTCTACTTTCCTCCCACTCACTTCTTTCGAGAGAAACTCCTTCTCTAGAAAGGATCCATTCTTAGCAACGAATATCTTGCCTCTGGATCTATGATAGAAGGTGTACCCAACAGTAACTTTTGGGTATCCTATGAAGACGCACTTTTCTGATTTGGGTTTGAGCTTATCAGGACGAAACTTTTTCACATAAGCATCGCAACCCCAAACTTTGAGAAACGACAGCTTAGGTTTCTTGCCAAACCATAGTTCATACGGTGTCGTCTCAACGGATTAGACGATGCCCTATTTAATGTGAATGCAGCTGTCTCTAATGCATAACCCAAAACGATAGTGGTAAATCGGTAAGAGACATCATAGATTGCAGTATATCCAATAAAGTACGGTTATGACGTTCGGACACACCATTATGCTGTGGTGTTCCAGGTGGCACAAATTTGTGAAACTATTCCACATTGTTTTAATTGAAGACCAAACTCGTAACTGAAATATTTGTCTCCGCGATCAGATCGTAGAAACTTTATTTTCTTGTCACGATGATTTTCCACTTCACTCTGAAATTCTTTGAAATTTTCAAATGTTTCAGACTTATGTTTCATCAAGTAGATATACCCATATCTGCTCAAATCATCTGTGAAGGTCAGAAAATAACGATACCCGCCGCGAGCCTCAACACTCATCGGATTGCATACACTAGTATGTATTATTTCCAATAAGCTAGTTGCTTGCTCCATTGTTCCGGAGAACGGAGTGTTAGTCATCTTGCCCATAAGGCATGGTTCGCAAGCATCAAGTGATTCATAATCAAGTGATTCCAAAATCCCATCAGCATGGAGTTTCTTCATGGGCTTTACACCAATATGACCTAAACGGCAGTGCCACAAATAAGTTGCACTATCATTATTAACTTTGCATCTTTTGGCTTCAATATTATGAATATGTGTATCACTAGGATCGAGATCCAACAAACCATTTTCGTTGGCGTGCATGACCATAGAAGGTTTTTATTCATGTAAACAGAACAACAATTGTTCTCTAACTAAATGAATAACCATATTGCAAAATAAACATGATCAAATCATATTCTTGCTCAACGCAAACACCAAATAACACTTATTTAGGTTCAATACTAATCCCGAAAGTATAGGGAGTCTGCGATGATGATCATATCAATCTTGGAACCACTTCCAACACACATCGTCACTTCACCCTTAACTAGTCTCTGTTTATTCGCAACTCCGTTTGAGTTACTAATCTTAGCAACTGAACTAGTATCAAATACTGAGGGGTTGCTATAAACACTAGTAAAGTACACATCAATAACATGTATATCAAATATACCTTTGTTCACTTTGCCATCCTTCTTATCCGTCAAATACTTGGGGCACTTCCGCTTCCAGTGACCAGTTCCTTTGCAGTAGAAGCACTCAGTCTCAGGCTTAGGTCCAGACTTGGGCTTCTTCACTTGAGCAGCAACTCGCTTGCTGCTCTTCTTGAAGTTCCCCTTCTTCCCTTTGCCCTTTTTCTTAAAACTAGTGTTCTTGTCAACCATCAACACTTGATGCTCTTTCTTGATTTCTACCTTCATCGATATCATCATCATGAAAATCTCGGGAATCGTTTTCGTCATCCCTTGCATACTATAGTTCATCACGAAGTTCTGCTAACTTGGTGATGGTGGCTAGAGAATTATGTCAATCACTATTTTATCTAGAAGATTAACTCCCACTTGATTCAAGCGATTGTAGTACCCAGACAATCTGAGCACATGCTCACTGCTTGAGCTATTCTCCTCCATCTTTTAGCTATAGAACTTGTTGGAGACTTCATATCTCTCAACTCGGGTATTTGCTTGAAATATTAACTTCATGTAACATCCCAAATTTTCAATTTGGAATGTTATACATTAGGTCATCATGCATAACATATTTTCTTGCATTTTTCCGATCCTAGAAATTTCACGCAACTCAAGGACCCTCGGAGAGAGTTGGAAGTTTCATAATTTTCATATTTGGGATCTCTCAAATTTTGAAAATAGGATCATTGGATTATTTAAATTATCTTCATAAAGTTTTTCCTATAAAAATACCTTGAGAGGGAATAATATGACTTTCCCAAACAATTAGGAAAAATGAAGAAAACTATAAATAAACCAAATTTGGGTTTTGGAAGATTTGTTTTGCTTAGGCAAAAATGAGCATTTAAAAATATTTTTGCATGTATTTTGGTTTTAAAGTTCATTTTGTTCGACTCATTTTTAGGAGTCGGAGAAAATTTGTTTTAATTAATTTGGAGTTCATTTGATATTTATTTTATTTGTTTTGTTTTAAATTTTATTTAAAAAAAAAAGCAGCCACTGAGACCGAGGCCCCAGGCCAGCAGCCAGGCCAGCCAGCCCAGCCGCCCGGCCCATCTCTCCTCCCTCCTCGGCCGACCCGCTCGAGTCCCCGCACAGACGCCCGCCGCCGAGTCCGCCCGCCCGACTCCCTTGCCCCTCCCAAGCCACCCGGCGCCGCCTCTCCTCCCCCCCTCTTAAATAGCCCCCGGCCCCTCTCTCTCCTCGCCCGCCGCCCGCCTCTCCCGACCGAGCCGCCGCCGTCGCCTCAAACACGCCGCCGCCAGAAGAACCCGCCGCCCTCGGCCTTGACCCAGAGCCCCGCGGAGACCCCGCGGACCTCGCCCGGCGAAGAGCCGCCGGAGGTAGCCGCCCGCCCACGCCGATTCGGTTTTCCCGTGAACCGTCCGTTTTTTTTTTTAAAAAAAAATATGTTCGGTTTTTTTTAAAAAAAAAAAACTAGATCGGTTCTATTTTTTTGGTTTTCTTATTTAGCGGACGTTCACCGAACCGTTCGCTTCAATGAACGATTCGTTAGATTCGTTACATTAACTAACGTTCGCTTTTTAACTCGTTCGTCGTTTTTCTTTTAATCGGAATTAATCCGTAATTTTTACGATTTGATTTGAGATCTGATTTTCAAAACTGTTTTATTTCTCGCTCGTTTATCGGAATCGGGTGATTCAAGCGCTGGAGTTTAAATGTGAAACCGCCGTTCGACTACCCTACTTTCACAGAGTTTTGCCACTGTGAAATTTTGACCTAATTTCGGATCGCTAAACCGAGAGGTTCTCTCTCGAGTTTCGACTTTCGGAGTTTGTTTTGATTCGATTCTTTTGCAACCAGGGTTCTTAAGTTGAACTATCTGGTTAGATCTTTTATTCGAGATTTCCCCGTGCATTAGATGGATACTTATTGTATGTTTGTTGTTTGTCTGCGTTAGATCACCCGGAGTGCGCCGCTTGTTACTTCGAATCTCTAGGACACACGGATCATCAGCAAGGCAAGTAACACTTTGATCATACTTTCTCATACCCAGTTTTTATGCATTAGATCTATTCCTCAAACACTTGCATGATTAGGATCTAATTAAATTGTGGGTTTGGGAAGTAGATTGAGTAGTACCTATTACTGTTTTACTTATGAAACCTTGGGAGTTACTTCTCGTTTGCTTGTTCATGCCATGCTATGCTAGTAGGCGTGGATTGGGTGAGTGAATATCCATGACAGATGTGAGATTGTTTAATTAATGGTTTATCTAAGGTGGCAACCTAACACACATCTGGGTGGATTGAGGCACTGGTTTCTATCAGACTTACTGTATTTCTTGGACCGCCACCGGGCTCTAAGGGATCATAAGATTATTCAAGCTGGAAACTTCCGTGTGCAGCCACAAGCCAATTATGGGCTCTGGCGTAGTTGACTAAGTCGTCACGAACTCTTACGGGCAGACTAGCTGATGTAGGGGATATAGGTTGGTACGGTCTACCCACATGTAAGGTGCTAAGCGCTTCGAAAGACTATGTCTCGGTCATCCGTTTCTCAAACACCATGTAGTCACGAGAACCAAGCGGAGGCGATCGAGTCTTGTGGGGAAAAGTGCGCAAACCTCTGCAGAGTGTATAAACTAATCATGATTAGCCGTGCCCCCGGTTATGGACAATTTGAGTATCCGGTATTTGATTATCATATGAATCTCAACATGTTACTTCTAAATAAAAGTTATTGGGTTTTGATGAGTACCTTTTAATTGGGATTGAGGATGCTGTCAACCATCTTCAATGTTTAACAACCACCATGATAGTTAAATAAAATTATTCCTTTGATGTAGGGAAAAATCAGCTTTATGCAAATGTAACCGTAGAGCCTTACCACCAGCCAAATATGCATGTAGTATAGACTTATTCATTCATTGCTCTTTATGTGTTACATTGCGGCATATTCCATGTCTTGACCCGTTTTGGCTGCAACTTTTCACGTTGCAGACTTTTCGCAACGACAGTAAGGTGTTAGGTCGTGGTTCTATACTCGGTGATGCCGTTGGAGTTGATGGACTCGCTTATCTTCCAAGCCTTCATTGTTATCATTAGATGGCCTTAAGCCATATTATTGTATTCAGTTCCTTGTGGACAACGATGTAATAAGTGTGTGATTGCTACTCTGTTATAAATCCTTGAAATCTTGTGTGGTGTCGGCATTCTTGATCGGGGATGACACCGAGCACGTAGCGCTAGATCCATTGGTCTGGTCGCTCTGAGAGAATGGTATCGAGCACACCTGATTGTAGGACACGACCACTAAGTTAAAGCCATAGATCACTCCCTCTTCTCATTTTCTAACTCCTCATCTTTTCTACTCTCTTTAGGATGACGGACGCGAAGATCAAGTACACCCAACCGGATGAAGGCACACCTTTTGGATTTCACTTGAAGGAAGTTACTAAGTACGAACATTGGACTACCAAGCTTCACGGGACTTTCAACGCCACTCTGCACGAAGAGGGCTGGAAGATTCATGCTCACGTTCGGGAAGGACATTCGCCCCAATCACCAGGCCAATAGATAGTGTTTTCGGTGCACCCACTTGGAGTGCAGGAAGGAGCATGGCAGCTCACATCACCATGGGACGCATTGGAGAAGTCTATCAAGAAGATCTCAAGGACACCATCTACCAGATTTGCGGACGCCGAGATGACAACTGGGACGTCGTCAGCACCAAGAAGGATAGATCCATTTGCAGCGTTCATCCAGAGTTAAATCAGCACATTCGACGCCAGGAGAATCAAATGTGCAATGACATGTTGGAGTTGCGAGAAGGCGAAGGAAAGGATCATCGAATTGGAAGAAGAACTAAAGACTACACGCAAAGACTACATGGACGAGATCGTAGCTCTGGCAAGACACAATAACGATCTTAAGTACGAGATCGAAGAACTCAAGAAGAAGTTGGCGCTCAGGAATGAAGACCAATATGTCGAACACCAAATCGACTACATCAACATCGACGACTCCGATTCGGATCCAAGTGAACCCGACTTTGAAGGCGAAGTGGAGCAGACATCATGGAGTCTTCCACGGTTCAAACTAGTAGAAGTCCCCACATATTAGTAGTATTCCCTCCATGTAAACATTATAGTACACGCACTTTTGCGATAGTTAGATCGTTGTAACCCTTGTTTGATTGAATGAAGTGATTTTGTGTGCATTTGCTCATGTGCATTTGGGTAGTGATTTCCCCTTAGACCTCATTCTATTCTACTTTCTCTCCTTTTCTAAACCCTTGAGATGCCTCAGAGACGCGACCCGGATTCGTTTTCCGCCAGAGATCACCCAATTGATCCAGCAGCAGAATACCTGATTCAAACATTGGTGCGAACAACAACAACAACAACAACCCACCGCCACCACCACCACTGCGGATCATCGACTCGTTTCCTTAGATCTGAACCGCGGTGTATTCCGATAGCACCGAGCCAATTGTAGCAGATGGTGGCTCCGCAAGATAGGAAGGAGCTGACCATTGCAGGATGCACAGATGGAGAAAGAGTGAAGTTTGCAGCACATCGGCTTGAAGGACCCGCAGCAGCATGGTGGGAGAATTTCACAACCACTTATCCGTGAACCTTGTCACATGGGACCGATTTGACAAGCTTTTCGCACAGCCCATGTTTCAGCAGGAGCCATGGCCATGAAGAAGCGTGAGTTTCGCAACTTACGCCAAGGAGGAAGGACTGTTACAAGATGTGGATGACTTTAGCAAACTAGCACGTTATGCCCCGGATAGCGTTGCTCTTGATGCAGACTAAGCGGAGAAGTTTCTAGAAGGACTGAATGATGAGTTCAGCATGCCGTTGATGGTAGCAAGTTTCAATAACTACCGGAGTTAGTAGACCGAGCTCTCATGATTGAAGGAAAGCAAAGAAGACAAATAGAGAACATGCAAGCGGAAGTATGGACAAGGAAAGTATAACTCTGGAGCCAGTGAAGCCTCGTTATACCCTAAATCAGGAATTCAGTTTCAGCATACCCATGGAGGAGGTAATTCGCACAACCATAATGGCACCAAGAATGGGAGCAGGGAATGGAGGAAGCAGCGGACAGAACCGCACCAACCCGTCTACACCATCCAAGGTAGACTGAGTCACATTACTTGCTTTAAGTGCCGCAAGGCGGGCATTATGCAAATGACTGTCGTAAGGCGAATGGAAATGGCAATGGAAGCTCGGAAAGAAGCCCAACCCTTTCAACAGGGGACAAGTGAACCACATTGATGTGGAGGAGGTTGAAGATCAGCCCGATCACGATGTCGGTAAGTTTTTGGTTAAGTCTTTTCTGCAGTTGTTCTTTTTGATCTTGGTGCATCGCATTCATACATATCAAGGGATTTGTGGATAAGTACAAGTTACCAACCCAAGCCCTTAGGTCACCCATGCTAGTAACCTCACCCGGAGCAGAGTACATGGCTAGTAAATGGTGTGATCGATTGCCACTAAGAATCGGACACTATGTTTTCCCCTCAGACCTAATAGTTCTGGAATCCCAAGGATTGGATGTGATATTAGGTATGGATTGGTTATCAAAGTATGGAGGAAACATGGATTGTACCACAAGGTCAATTTTGCTCACCACACCAGAAGGAAGAAGGATTAAGTATGTATCACGGCACGAGCGAGGAGAGCACAAGTTAATTGCTTAACAGAGTGAGTACGGGAAGAAGTACCGATGGTGAAGGATTTTCTGATGTATTTCGGAAGAGTTGCGGGAATGCCGCGGATAGAGACATTGAGTTTTGATCGAGCTGTTACGTGAACAGGCCCGATATCGAAGCGACCGTCTGCATGGATGCCCGCAAAGGATTTGGCAGAAATTAAGAAGCGATTAAGGAACTATTGGATAAAGGTTTTATTCGCCCAAGTTCTTCACCTTGGGGATCACCCGTTTATTGGTGGAGAAGAAGGATGGATCGTTGAGAATGGTTGTTGATTATCGTGGATTGAGCGAAGTAACAATCAAGAACAAGTACCCACTACCGATGATAAATGATCTGTTTGATCGCTTGCAAGGAGCCAAATTGTTTTCTAAGATCGACTTGCGATCGTGGTACCATCGATTGAAGATTCGGGAGCAAGACATACCCAAGACAGCATTTACCACGAGATATGGACTGTATGAGTATACCGTTATGTCATTTGGATGACTAACGCACCAGCCTATTTCATGAACACGATGAACAAAGTGTTTATGGAGTTTTGGACAAGTTAAATCGTGGTGTTCATTGATGACATTTTGATTTTCTCGAAGAATGAAGAAGAACATAAGGAACATCTGAGATTGGTTTTGGGCGAGGAACACCGGTTGTATGCCAAGTTCAGCAAATGTGAATTTTGGTTAAAGGAAGTAGGATTTCTCGGACATGTTATTTCTGGAGAAGGGATAGCAGTTGACCCCACAAAAGTTGAGACCGTAACCAAATGGGAAGCACCAACGACAGTTGGAGAGATTCGGAGTTTCCTTGGACTCGCAGGATACTACCGAAGATTCATTGAGAATTTCTCAAGGATTGCAAAGCCTATGACAGAGTTGTTGAAGAAGGAAAACAAATTCATATGGACTGAGGACTGTGAGGCAAGTTTTCAGGAGTTGAAGAAAAGATTGGTTACCTCACCAGTTTTGATATTGCCAGATCAAACTAAGGATTATGAGGTGTTTTGCGACGCTTCACGTCAAGGACTTGGAGCAGTGCTTATGCAGGAAGGAAGAGTTGTTTCAGTATGCTTCCGACAACTTAAGCCCCATGAGTTGAATTATGCCACTCATGATTTGGAGTTAGCAGCCGTTGTGCATGCCTTGAAGGCGTGGAGACATTTTCTCATTGGAAATCATTGTGAAGTATATACGGATCACAAGAGTTTGAAGTACATCTTCACACGAAGAATTGAATCTCGAGACGGAGGAGATGGTTAGAGCTAATCAAGGATTACGATATGAGATTGCATTATCACCCGGAAAGGCTAATGTCGTAGGCAGGCGCATTGAGCCGTAAGAGCCACGTCGATACCCTAATGATGGGAGAAATACCCAATGAGTTAGCCGAGGACCTTCGAGAGCTATGTTTGGAAATAGTTCCGAGAGGCTATGTAGCAGCATTGGAGATTCGATCGACATCGATGGACAAAATCGGAGAAGCCCAAAAGGCGGATAAGGAAGTTGCCTCTATAAAGGAGAAAATGAGCAAAGGAAAAGCTAAAGGATTTCGTGAGGATGAGCACGATACCACGTGGTTTGAAGACCGTGTTTATGTGCCCAATGACCCGAGAGATCGGGAAGTTGATTTTACAAGAAGCCCATGATTCACCTATTCGATTCACCCAGGAATACCAAGATGTATTTGGATTTGAAGAATATTTTACGGTGGACGGAATGAAGAAGGATATTGCGAGTACGTAGCAGTTTGCGGCGTATGTCGAGAAAGTAAAAGCGGAACATCGAAGCCAGCAGGATTGTTACAACCATTGCCGATACCGAATGGAAGTGGGATAAACTAGGCATGGATTTCATCACAGGTTTGCCAAAGACCCGTTCAGATATGACTCGATTTGGGTCATAGTCGACCGTTTGACCAAGGTAGCTCATTTCATTCGATCAAGACTACCTATAGCAGTGCTAAGTTGGCAAAGATATACATGACCAGAATTGTGTGTTTACACGGAGTTCGAGGAGCATCGACGATAGAGGAACCCGGTTTACTTGAAATTTTGGAACCGGTTACACGAAACATTGGGAACCCGATTGGAATTCAGCACACTTTCCACCCACAGACCGATGGATGCACCGAGAGAGTCAATCAGATTTTAGAGGACATCTTTGAGAGCTTGTGCACTAGATTATGGATCTAGTTGGGATGACAATTTGCCGTATGCATAATTTTCCTACAATAACAGCTACCAAACCAGTTTGAAGATGGCACCTTCGAGGCTTTGTATGGAAGAAGGTGCAGGACACCGTTGTCATGGGACTGGCCGAGATCGTCGATTGTTTGGACCAGATTTGATTAAGGAGTCGAGCAGAAAGTTAAGTTGATTCGAGGCAGGCTCAAGGTAGCCCAGTCGCACGGAAGAGCTATGCCGATTCAAAGCGCCAGCGATTGAGTACGAAGTTGGAGCAGAGTATATCTCGAGTATCCCGCTTGAGGTGAAGCGTTTTGGAGTTAAAGGAAAGTTAGCACCCGTTTTGTTGGACCATATAAGATTTTGCAACGCATGGGAGAAGTTGCGTATAAGTTGGAATTGCTCGAAGGACTGTCGGGAGTTCATGATGTATTCCATGTTTCTCGATTGAAGAAATGTCACCCGAGATAGCAGAGGTACCGTTAAGAGACACAAGTGCACTGGAGGCAATTCAGTTGAAGGATGACTTGACATATGAAGAAAGACCGGTTAAGATTCTCGATTATGCCAGCAGAGTTACCCATGAGCAAGGTTATCAAGTTTTGCAAAGTTCATTGGAGCCACCACACCGAGGATGAAGCCACACAGGAAAGAGAGGAAGTTTTGTAGGACCACCCTCACCTATTTTCAGCCAACCCGAATCTCGAAAGAGATTCATCTTAAGGGGTAGGTTTGTAACATCCCAAATTTTCAATTTGGAATGTTATACATTAGGTCATCATGCATAACATATTTTCTTGCATTTTCCGATCCTAGAAATTTCACGCAACTCAAGGACCCTCGGAGAAGTTGGAAGTTTCATAATTTTCATATTTGGGATCTCTCAAATTTTGAAAATAGGATCATTGGATTATTTAAATTATCTTCATAAAGTTTTCCTATAAAAATACCTTGAGAGGGAATAATATGACTTTCCCAAACAATTAGGAAAAATGAAGAAAACTATAAATAAACCAAATTTGGGTTTTGGAAGATTTGTTTTGCTTAGGCAAAATGAGCATTTAAAAATATTTTTGCATGTATTTTGGTTTTAAAGTTCATTTTGTTAGACTCATTTTTAGGAGTCGGAGAAAATTTGTTTTAATTAATTTGGAGTTCATTTGATATTTATTTTATTTGTTTTGTTTTAAATTTTATTTAAAAAAAAAACAGCGCCTGGACTGGGCCGAGGCCCGGCCAGCTGCCAGCGCCAGCCAGCCTGAGCCCAGCCGCCCGGCCCATCTCCCTCCTCCTCGCTTGTGAGCCCGCTCGAGTCCCGCCACAGACGCCCGCCTTGGAGTCCGCCCGCCCGACTCCTTGCCCCCTCCCAAGCCACCCAGCGCCGCCTCTCCTCCCCCCTCTTAAATAGCCCCCGGCCCCTCTCTCCTCACCTCGCCCGCCGCCCGCCTCTCCCGACCCGAGCCGCCGCCGTCGCCTCAAACACGCCCGCCGCCGGAGAACCCGCCGCCCTCGGCCTTGAGCCCATGAGCCCAGCCGGAGACCCCCGGACCTCGCCCGTGAAGAGCAGCGGAGGTAGCCGCCCGCCCAGCGCCGATTCGGTTTTCTCCCGTGAACCGTCCGGTTTTTAAAAAAAATAAAATATATGTTGGTTTTTAAAAAAAAACTAGATCGGTTCTATTTTTTCGGTTTTCTTATTTAGCGGACGTTCACGAACCGTTCGTTTCGATGAACGCGTTCGTTAGATTCGTTCTGTTAATGAACGTTCGCTTTTTAACTCGTTCGTCGTTTTCTTTTTAATCGGAATTAATCCGTAATTTTTACGATTTGATTTCAGATCTGATTTTCAAAACTGTTTTATTTCTCGCTCGTTTATCGGAATCGGGTGATTCAAGCGCTGGAGTTTAAAGAACGAAACCGCCGTTCGACTACCCTACTTTCACAGAGTTTTGCCACTGTGAAATTTTGACCTAATTCGGATCGCTAAGCGAGAGGTTCTCTCTCGAGTTTCGACTTTCGGAGTTTGTTTTGATTCGATTCTTTTGCAACTGGGTTCTTAAGTTGAACTATCTGGTTAGATCTTTTATTCGAGATTTCCCGTGCATTAGATGGATACTTATTGTATGTTTGTTGTTTGTCTGCGTTAGATCACCCGGGGTGCGCCGCTTGTTACTTCGAATCTCTAGGACACACGGATCATCAGCAAGGCAAGTAACACTTTGATCATACTTTCTCATACCCAGTTTTTATGCATTAGATCTATTCCTCAAACACTTGCATGATTAGGATCTAATTAAATTGTGGGTTTGGGAAGTAGATTGAGTAGTACCTATTACTGTTTTACTTATGAAACCTTGGGAGTTACTTCTCGTTTGCTTGTTCATGCCATGCTATGCTAGTAGGCGTGGAATGGGTGAGTGAATATCCATGACAGATGTGAGATTGTTTAATTAATGGTTTATCTAAGGTGGCAACCTAACACACATCTGGGTGGATTGAGGCACCTGGTTTCTATCAGACTTACTGTATTTCTTGGACCGCCACCCGGGCTCTAAGGGATCATAAGATTATTCAAAGCTGGAAACTTCCGTGTGCAGCCACAAGCCAATTATGGGCTCTGGCGTAGTTGACTAAGTCGTGCGAACTCTTACGGGCAGACTAGCTGATGTAGGGGATATAGGTTGGTACGGTCTACCCACATGTAAGGTGCTAGCGCTTCTGAAAGACTATGTCTCGGTCATCCGTTTCTCAAACACCATGTAGTGCGAGAACCAAGCGGAGGCGATCGAGTCTTGTGGGGAAAAGTGCGCAAACCTCTGCAGAGTGTATAAACTAATCATGATTAGCCGTGCCCCCGGTTATGGATGTTGGAAATATGCCCTAGAGGCAATAATAAATTAGTTATTATTATATTTCCTTGTTCATGATAATCGTTTATTATTCATGCTATAATTGTATTGACCGGAAACAGCAATACATGTGTGGATACATAGACAACACCATGTCCCTAGTAAGCCTCTAGTTGACTAGCTCGTTGATCAATAGATGGTTACGGTTTCACGACCATGGACATTGGATGTCATTGATAACGGGATCACATCATTAGGAGAATGATGTGATGGACAAGACAATCCTAAGCCTAGCACAAAGATCGTGTAGTTAGTATGCTAAAGCTTTTCCAATGTCAAGTATCTCTTCCTTAGACCATGAGATCGTGCAATTCCGGATACCGTAGGAGTGCTTTGGGTGTATCAAGCGTCTGGCGTAATCGGGTGACTATAAAGGTGCACTACGGTATCTCCGAAAGTGACCATTGGGTTGACACGGATCAAGGCGGGATTTGTCACTCGTAAGCGGAGAGGTATCTCTGGGCCCACTCGGTAGGACATCATCATAATGTGCACAATGTGACCAAGGGGTTGATCACGGGATGATGTGTTACTGAGCGAGTAAAGAGACTTGCCGATAGCGAGATTGAACAAGGTATCGGGATACCGACGATCGAATCTCGGGCAAGTGCAATACCGCTAGACAAAGGGAATTGTATACGGGATCGATTGAGTCCTTGACATCGTGGTTCATCCGATGAGATCATCGTGGAACATGTAGGAGCCAACATGGGTATCCAGATCCCGCTGTTGGTTATTGACGGAGAACGTCTCGGTCATGTCGCATGTCTCCCGAACCCGTAGGGTCTACACATAAGGTTCGATGGCGCTAGGGTTATAAAGGAAGTTTGTATGTGGTTACCGAATGTTGTTGAGTCCGGATGAGATCCCGGATGTCACGAGGAGTTCGGAATGGTCGGAGGTAAAGATTTATATATGGAAAGTTGTTGTTGGGTTAGGAAAAAGTTCGGGTTTTTCGGTATTGTACCGGAAGCTTCGAGAAGGTTCGGAGGATTCGGAGGGTCGGAGGTCCGAAATTGTTCCACCACGTCCAATACAGTAGCATGGGCTGTAGGGGGCGCCCTAGCCATAATGGGCCAAGGGAACCAGCCCCCAAGGCCCATGCGCATGGGAAGGAAACCCTAAAGGGAGGGCCTCCACTTGACTTGGGAGCACTCCTCCCCTCTTGGCCGCCCCAAGTCCCATCTAGGGCTGGCCGCACCCCTTGGGGTGGGAAACCCTAAAGGGGGCGCAGCCCCCCTTTCCCCCTATATATATTTGAGGTTTTGGGCTGCCCAACACATGAGAACTTCTCCTCTCGTTGGCGCAGCCCTGCATCTCTTCTTCCTCCTCTCCCTAGGTGCTTGGCGAAGCCTGCTGGGATGCCACGCTCCTCCATCACCACCATGCCGTTGTGCTGCTGCTGGATGGAGTCTTCCTCAACCTCTCCCTCTCTCCTTGCTGGATCAAGGCGTGGGAGACGTCACCGGGATGTACGTGTGTTGAACGCGGAGGTGCCGTCCGTTCGCACTTGATCATCGGTGATCTGAATCACGGCAGTGCGACTCCATCAACCCCGTTCACTTGAACGCTTCCGCTTAGCGATCTACAAGGGTATGTAGATGCACTCTCCTTCCCTCGTTGCTAGTTTCTCCATAGATAGATCTTGGTGACACATAGGAAAATTTTGAATTTCTGCCTCGTTCCCCAACAAGTGGCATCATGAGCTAGGTCTATTGCGTAGATTCTTTGCACGAGTAGAACACAAAGTAGTTGTGGGCGTTGATGATGTTCAATATGCTTACCGTTACTAGTCCAATCTTGTTTCGACGGTATTGTGGGATGAAGCGGCCGGACCGACCTTACGTACTCTTCGTGAGACAGGTTCCACCGACCGACATGCACTTGGTGCATAAGGTGGCTAGCGGGTGCCGTCTCTCCACTTTAGTCGGAACGGATTCGATGAAAAGGGTCCTTATGAAGGGTAAATAGCAATTGGCATATCACGTTGTGGTTTTGCGTAGGTAAGAAACGTTCTTGCTAGAACCCATAGCAGCCACGTAAAACATGCAAACAACAAATAGAGGACGTCTAACTTGTTTTTGCAGGGTATGCTATGTGATGTGATATGGCCAAGAAGAATGTGATGAATGATATGTGATGTATGAGATTGATCATGTTCTTGTAATAGGATTCACGACTTGCATGTCGATGAGTATGACAACCGGCAGGAGCCATAGGAGTTGTCTTTATTTATTGTATGACCTGCGTGTCATTGAACAACGCCATGTAATTACTTTACTTTATTGCTAACGGTAGCCATAGTAGTAGAAGTAATAAGTTGGCGAGACAACTTCATGGAGACACGATGATGGAGATCATGATGATGGAGATCATGGTGTCATGCGGTGACAATGATGATCATGGAGCCCGAAGATGGAGATCAAAGGAGCAATATGATATTGGCCATATCATGTCACTACTATATAATTGCATGTGATGTTTATTATGTTTATGCATCTTGTTTACTTAGAACGACGGTAGTAAATAAGATGATCCCTTACACAAATTTCAAGAAGTGTTCTCCCTAAGCGTGCACCGTTGCTACGGTTCGTCGCTTCTAAGCACCACGTGTTAATCGGGTGTGATGGATTCTTACGTTCACATACAACGGGTGTAAGCAAGATTTACACACGCTTGAAACACTTAGGGTTAACTTGCGAGCATAGCATGTGAAGACATGGCCTCGAACACGGAGACCGAAAGGTCGAGCATGAGTCGTATGGTAGATACGATCAACATGAAGATGTTCATCGATGATGACTAGTCCGTCTCACGTGTTGATCGGACACGGCCTAGTTGATTCGGATCATGTAATCACTTAGATAACCGGAGGATGTCTATCTCGAGTGGGAGTTCATAAGATGAACTTAATTATCCTGAACATAGTCAAAAGACCTTTTGCAAATTATGTCGAAGCTCACGCTTTAGTTCCTTTGTTTAGATATGTTCCTAGAGAAAATATAGTTGAAAGTTGAAAGTAGCGATTATGCGGACGAGAGAAAGCTTATGTCCTTAATGCACCGCTCGGTGTCTGAACCCCAAACGTTGTTTGTAGATGTTGTGAACATCGGACATACACGTTTGATAACTACGTGATAGTTCAGTTAAGCGGTTTAGAGTTGAGGCACCAAAGACGTTTTGAAACGTCGCGGAACATATGAGATGTTTGAGGGCTGAAATTGGGATTTCAGGCTCGTGCCACGTCAAGAGGTATGAGACCTCCGACGATTTTCTTAGCCTGCAAACTAAGGGAGAAAAGCTCAATCGTTGAGCTTGTGCTCAGATTGTCCGAGTGCAACAATCACTTGAATCGAGTGGGAGTTGATCTTCCAGATGAGATAGTGATGTTTCTCCATAGTCATTGCCACCAAGCTGCTAGAGCTTCGTGATGAACTATAACATATCAGGGATAAATATGATGATCCTTGAAGTATTCGCGATGTTTGACACCGCGAAAGTAGAAATCAAGAAGGAGCATCAATTGTTGATGGTTGGTGAAACCACTAGTTTCAAGAAGGGCAAGGGCAAGAAGGACACTTCATGAAACGACAAATCAGTTGTTGCTCCAGTGAAGAAACCCAAGGTTGAACCCAAACCCGAGACTAAGTGCTTCGTAATAAGGGAACAGCCAACGGAGCAGAATCACCCTAGATTCATGGTAGATAAGAAGGCGAGGCAAGGTCGATAGAAGTATATTTGATATACATTATGTTAATGTGTACTTTACTAGTACTCCTAGTAGCACCAGGGTATTAGATACCGGTTCAGTTGCTAAGTGTTGGTAACTCGAAATAAAAGCTACGGAATAAAAGGAGACTAGCTAAAGGTGAGCTGACGATATGTGTTGGAAAGTTTATCCAAGTTTGATGTGATCAAACATCTCACGCTCCCTCTACCATCAAGATTAGTATTAAACCTGAATAATTGTCATTTGGTGTTTGCGTAGAGCATAGACATGATTGGATTATGTCTATCGCAATACGGTTATTCATTTAAGGAGAATAATGGTTACTCTATTTATTTGAATAATACCTTCAATGGTCTTGCACCTAAAAGAATGGTTTATTGAATCTCGATCGTAGTGATACACATTTTCGTGCCAAAAGTATAAGATAGTAATGATAGTACCACTAACTTGTGGCACTGCCATGTAAGTCATATTGGTGTAAACGCATGAAGAAGCTCCATGTTGATGGATCTTTGGACTCACTCATTTATGAAAAGTTTGAGACATGCGAACCATGTCTATTGGTGTATACGCATGAAGAAACTCCATGCAGATGGATCGTTTAGACTCACTTGATTTTGAATCACTTGAGATATGCAAATCATACCACATGGACAAGATGGTGAAAAACCTCGGTTTCGAGAAGATGGAACAAGATAGCGACTTGTTGGAAGTAACACATTTTGATGTGTGCAGTCCAATGAGTCTTTGAGGCATCGATGAATATCGTTATGTTCTTACTTCACACGATGATTCGAGTAGATGTTGAGTACATTTACTTGATGAAACACAAGTCTGAATTATTGAATGGTTCAAGTAATTTCAGAGTGAAGTTGAAGATCATCGTGACAAGAGGATAGAATGTCTATGATATGATCATAGAGATGAATATCTGAGTTCTGAGTTTTGGCACACAATTAAGACATTGTGCAAATCGTTTCACAATTAATACCGCCTGGAACACCATAGTGTGATGGTGTGTCCGAACATCATAGTTGCAACCTATTGGATATGGTGCGTACCATGATGTCTCTTATCGAATTACCACTATCGTTCATGGGTTAGGCATTAGAGACAACCGCACTCACTTTAATAGGGCACCACGTAATTCCGTTGAGATGACACCGTATGAACTATGGTTTAGAGAAACCTAAGCTGTCATTTCTTAAAGGTTTGGGGCTGCGACGCTTATGTGGAAAAGTTTCAGGTTGATAAGCTCGAACCCAAAGCGGACAAAATGCATCTTCATAGGACACCCAAAACATTTGGGTATACCTCCTAATTCAGATCCGAAAGCAATAGGGATTGTTTCTTAAATCGGGTCCTTTCTCGAGGAAAAGTTCGTCTCGAAAAGTTGAGTGGGAGGATGGTGGAGACTTGATAAGGTTATTGAACCGTCACTTCAACTAGTGTGTAGAAGGGCACAGGAAGTTGTTCCCGTGGCACCTACACCAATTGAAGTAGAAGCTTATGATAGTGATCATGAAGTTTTGGATCAAGTCACTACCGTACCTCGTAGGGTGACAAGGATGCGTACTACTTCTGAGTGGTACAGTAATCCTGTCTTGAAGGTCATGTTGCTAGACAACAATGAACCTACGAGCTATGGAGAAGCGACGGTGGGCCCAAATTCCGACAAATGGTTAGAAACCATGAAATCCGAGGTAGGATCCATGTATCATAACAAAGCATGGACTTTGGTGGACTTGCCCGATGATCGGCAAGCCATTGAAATAAATGGGTCTTTAAGAAGAAGACGGACATGAACGGTAATGTCACCTTCTATGAAGCTCGACTTGTGGCAAAGAGTTTTTCACAAGTTCAAGGAGTTGACTACGATGAGATTTTCTCATCCGTAGCGATGCTTAAGTCCGTTGGAATCATGTTAGCATAAGCTGCATTTATGAAATCTGGCAGATGGATGTCAAAATGAGTTTCCTTACCAGTTTTCGTAAGGAAAGGTTGTATGTGATACAATCGAAAGTTTTATCGATCCTAAGGATGCTAAAAGGTATCTGGCTCCATGATCCTTTCTAAGGACTGGAGTAAGCATCTCGGAGTTGGAATGTGCGCTTTGATGAGATGATCAAAGATTTTGGGTGTATACAAAGTTTATGAGAAACTTGTATTTCCAAAGAAGTGAGTGGGAGCACTATAGAATTTTTGATGAGTATATGTTGTTGACATATTGTTGATCGAAATGATATAGAATTTGGAAAGCATATAGGGTTATTTGAAAAGTGTTTTCAAGTGAAAACCTGTATTAAGCTACTTGAACATTGAGCATCAAGATCTATAGTGATAGATCAAAATGCTTAATGGTACTTTCAAATGAGCACATACCTTGACATGATCTTGAAGGTGTTCAAGATGGATCGATCAAAGAAGGAGTTCTTGCACGAGATGTAAGGTATGAAGTTAAGAGTTAAAGCTCGACCACGGCAGAAAAGAGAGAAAGGACGAAGGTCGTCCCTATGCTTCAGACGTAGGCTCTATAGTATGCTATCTTTGTGTATTTTGATGTGTGCCTTGCTACATATCGGCAAGAGAGTACAAAGGTGATCAAGGAGTGGATCACCGGATAGCGGTCAAAATTATCCTTAGAGGAATAAGGACATGTTTCTCGATTATGGAGGTGATAAAGAGTTCGGCGTAAAGGGTTACGTCGATGCAAGCTTTAACACCTATCCGAGTGACTCTGAGAAGCAAACCGGATACGTATAGTGGAGCAACCATTTGGAATAGCTCCAAGTGGAGCGTGAAAGCAGCATTTACAATATGACATAGAGAATTGCGAAGTACACACGGATCTGAAAGGTTCGGACCGTTGACTAAAACCTCTCTCACAAGCAAAACATGATCAAACCCCGAACTCATTGAGACTTAATCACATGGTGATGTGAACTAGTTTAAGACACTAGTAAACTCTTTGGATGTTGGTCACATGGCGATGTGACTTATCAGTGTTAATCACATGGCGATGTGAACTAGATTATTGACTCTAGTGCAAGTGGGAGACTGTTGGAAATATGCCCTAGAGGCAATAATAAATTAGTTATTATTATATTTCCTTGTTCATGATAATCGTTTATTATTCATGCTATAATTGTATTGACGGAAACAGCAATACATGTGTGGATACATAGACAACACCATGTCCCTAGTAAGCCTCTAGTTGACTAGCTCGTTGATCAATAGATGGTTACGGTTTCGACCATGGACATTGGATGTCATTGATAACGGGATCACATCATTAGGAGAATGATGTGATGGACAAGACCCAATCCTAAGCCTAGCACAAAGATCGTGTAGTTAGTATGCTAAAGCTTTTCCAATGTCAAGTATCTCTTCCTTAGACCATGAGATCGTGCAATTCCGGATACCGTAGGAGTGCTTTGGGTGTATCAAGCGTCACTGGCGTAATCGGGTGACTATAAAGGTGCACTACAGGTATCTCCGAAAGTGACCATTGGGTTGACACGGATCAAGGCGGGATTTGTCACTTCGTGTAAGCGGAGAGGTATCTCTGGGCCCACTCGGTAGGACATCATCATAATGTGCACAATGTGACCAAGGGGTTGATCACGGGATGATGTGTTCTGAGCGAGTAAAGAGACTTGCGTAACGAGATTGAACAAGGTATCGGGATACCGACGATCGAATCTCGGGCAAGTCAATACCGCTAGACAAAGGGAATTGTATACGGGATCGATTGAGTCCTTGACATCGTGGTTCATCCGATGAGATCATCGTGGAACATGTAGGAGCCAACATGGGTATCCAGATCCGCTGTTGGTTATTGACCGGAAACGTCTCGGTCATGTCGCATGTCTCCCGAACCCGTAGGGTCTACACATAAGGTTCGATGGCGCTAGGGTTATAAAGGAAGTTTGTATGTGGTTACCGAATGTTGTTGAGTCCGGATGAGATCCCGGATGTCACGAGGAGTTCGGAATGGTCCGGAGGTAAAGATTTATATATGGAAAGTTGTTGTTGGGTTAGGAAAAAGTTCGGGTTTTTCGGTATTGTACGGAAGCTTCGGAAGGTTCGGAGGATTCGGAGGGGTCGGAGGTCCGGAAATTGTTCCACCACGTCCAATACAGTAGCATGGGCTGTAGGGGGGCGCCCTAGCCATAATGGGCCAAGGGAACCAGCCCCCCCAAGGCCCATGCGCATGGGAAGGGGAAACCCTAAAGGGGAGGGCCTCCACTTGACTTGGGAGGCACTCCTCCCCCTCTTGGCCGCCCCCCAAGTCCCATCTAGGGCTGGCCGCACCCCTTGGGGTGGGAAACCCTAAAGGGGGCGCAGCCCCCCTTTCCCCCTATATATATTTGAGGTTTTGGGCTGCCCAACACATGAGAACTTCTCCTCTCGTTGGCGCAGCCCTGCATCTCTTCTTCCTCCTCTCCCTAGGTGCTTGGCGAAGCCCTGCGGGATTGCCACGCTCCTCCATCACCACCATGCCGTTGTGCTGCTGCTGGATGGAGTCTTCCTCAACCTCTCCCTCTCTCCTTGCTGGATCAAGGCGTGGGAGGCGCCACCGGGATGTACGTGTGTTGACGCGGAGGTGCCGTCCGTTCGCACTTGATCATCGGTGATCTGAATCACGACGAGTACGACTCCATCAACCCCGTTCACTTGAACGCTTCCGCTTAGCGATCTACAAGGGTATGTAGATGCACTCACCTTCCCCTCGTTGCTAGTTTCTCCATAGATAGATCTTGGTGACACATAGGAAAATTTTGAATTTCTGCTACGTTCCCCAACAATGGACAATTTGAGTATCCGGTATTTGATTATCATATGAATCTCAACATGTTACTTCTAAATAAAAGTTATTGGGTTTTGATGAGTACCTTTTAATTGGGATTGAGGATGCTGTCAACCATCTTCAATGTTTAACAACCACCATGATAGTTAAATAAAATTATTCCTTTGATGTAGGGAAAAATCAGCTTTATGCAAATGTAACCATAGAGCCTTACCACCAGCCAAATATGCATGTAGTATAGACTTATTCATTCATTGCTCTTTATGTGTTACATTGCCAGCATATTCCATGTCTTGACCGTTTTGGGCTGCAACTTTTCACGTTGCGAGACTTTTGAACGACGAGTAAGGTGTTAGGTCGTGGTTCTATACTCGATGATGCCGTTGGAGTTGATGGACTCGCTTATCTTCCAAGCCTTCGCTGTTATCATTAGATGGCCTTAAGCCATATTATTGTATTCAGTTCCTTGTGGACAACGATGTAATAAGTGTGTGATTGCTACTCGTTATAAATCCTTGAAATCTTGTGTGGTGTCGGCATTCTTGATCCGAGGATGACAACGAGCACAGAGCGCTAGATCCATTCGGGTCTGGTCGCTACACTTCAACTCCTGGAACATCTCATGTGGTCCATGACGTTCAAAACGTCTTTGAAGTCCCGATTCTAAGTCGTTAAGCATGGTGCACTAAACTATGAAGTAGTCATCATATTGAGCTAGCCAAACGTTCATAACATCTGCATCTACTCCTGCAATAGGTTTGTCACCTAGCGGTGCATCAAGGACATAATTCTTCTGTGCAGCAATGAGGATAAACCTCAGATCATGGACCCAGTCCGCATCATTGCTACTATCATCTTTAAACTTTGTTTTCTATAGGAACATATATAACACATAGGGAAGCAACTATGTGAGCTATTGATCTACAACATTATTTGCAAAATACTATCAGGACTAAGTTCATGATAAATTAAAGTTTAATTAATCATATTACTTAAGAACTCCCACTTAGATAGACATCCCTCTAATCATCTAAGTGATCACGTGATCCAAATCAACTAAACCATGTCCGATCATCACGTGAGATGGAGTAGTTTCCAATGGTGAACATCACTATGTTGATCATATCTACTATATGATTCACGCTCGACCTTTCGGTCTCCAGTGTTCCGAGGCCATATCTGCATATGCTAGGCTCATCAAGTTTAACCTGAGTATTCCACGTGTGCAAAACTGTCTTGCACCCGTTGTATTTGAATGTAGAGCTTATCACACCCGATCATCACGTGGTGTCTCAGCACGAAGAGCTTTCGCAATGGTGCATACTCAGGGAGAACACTTATACCTTGAAATTTAGTGAGAGATCATCTTATAATGCTACCGTCGATCTAAGCAAAATAAGATGCATAAAATATAAACATCACATGCAATCAAAATATGTGACATGATATGGCCATGATCATCTTGTGCCTTTGATCTCCATCTCCAAAGCATCGTCATGATCTCCATCGTCACCGGCATGACACCATGATCTCCATCATCTTGATCTATATCAATGTGTCGTCACATGGTCGTCTCGCCAACTATTGCTATCGCATAGCGATAAAGTAAAGCAATTATTTGGCGCTTGCATCTTATGCAATAAAGAGACAACCATAAGGCTTCTGCCAGTTGCCGATAACTTCAACAAAACATGATCATCTCATACAACAACTTATATCTCATCATGTCTTGACTATATCACATCACAACATGCCCTGCAAAAACAAGTTAGACATCCTCTACTTTGTTGTTGCAAGTTTTACGTGGCTGCTATGGGCTGAGCAAGAACCGTTCTTACCTACGCATCAAAACCACAATGATAGTTCGTCAAGTTAGTGTTGTTTTAACCTTCTCAAGGACCGGCGTAGCAGACTCAGTTCAACTAAAGTTGGAGAAACTGACACCGCTAGTCACTGTGTGCAAAGCACGACGGTAAAACCAGTCTTGCGTGGCGTACCGTAATGTCGGTCCGGCCGCTTCATCCAACAATACCACCGAACCAAAGTATGACATTTGGTAAGCGGTATGACTTATATCGCCCACAACTCACTTGTGTTCTACTCGTGCATATGACATCTACGCATAAAACCAGGCTCGGATGCCACTGTTGGGGAACGTAGTAATTTCAAAAAAAATCCTATGCACACGCAAGATCATGGTGATGCATAGCAACGAGAGGGGAGAGTGTTGTCTATGTACCCTCGTAGACCGAAAGCGGAAGTGTTAGCACAACGTGGTTCATGTAGTTGTACGTCTTCACGATCCGACCGATCAAGCACCGAACGCATGGCACCTCCGAGTTCAGCACATGTTCAGCCCGATGACGTCCCTCGAACTCCGATCCAGTCGAGTGTTGAGGGAGAGTTTTGTCATCACGACGGCGTGGTGACGATGATGATGTTCTACCGACGCAGGGCTTCGCCTAAGCACCGCTACAGTATTATCGAGGTGGACTATGGTGGAGGGGGGGCACCGCACACGGCTAAAAGATCAAATCAATTGTTGTGTCTTTAGGGTGCCCCCCTGCCCCCGTATATAAAGGAGCAAGGGGGGAGGTGCGGCCAGCCAGGAGGAGGCGCGCCAGGAGGAGTCCTACTCCCACCGGGAGTAGGACTCTCTCCCTTCCTTGTTGGATTAGGAGAAGGGGGAAAGAGGAGGGAGAGAGGAAGGAAAGGGGGGGGGCGCCGCCCCCCTCTCCTTGTCCTATTCGGACTAGAGGGGGAGGGGCGCGTGGCCCTGCCCTAGACGCCTCTCCTCTTCTCCACTAAGGCCCACTATGGCCCATTAAGCCCCCCGGGGGTTCCGGTAACCCCTTGGTGCTCCGGTAAAATCCCGATTTCACCCGGAACATTTCCGATATCCAAATATAGGCTTCCAATATATCACTCTTCATGTCTCGACCATTTCGAGACTCCTCGTCATGTCTATGATCACATCCGGGACTCCGAACAACCTTCGGTACGTCAAAACTCATAAACTCATAATATAACAGTCATCAAAACTTTAAGCGTGCGGACCCTACGGGTTCGAGAACTATGTAGACATGACTGAGACACGTCTCTGGTCACTAACCAATAGCGGAACCTGGATGCTCATATTGGCTCCCACATATTCTACGAAGATCTTTATCGGTCGGACCGCATAACAACATATGTTGTTCCCTTTGTCATCGGTATGTTACTTGCCCGAGATTCGATCGTCGGTATCTCAATACCTAGTTCAATCTCGTTATCGCAAGTCTCTTTACTCGCTCAGTAATACATCATCCCGCAACTAACTCATTAGTTACAATGCTTGCAAGGCTTATAGTGATGTGCATTCTTGAGTGGGCCGAAGATACCTCTCGACAATCGGAGTGACAAATCCTAATCTTGAAATCGCCAACCCAACAAGTACCTTCGGAGACACCTGTAGAGCACCTTTATAATCACCCGATTCACGTTGTGACGTTTGGTAGCACACAAAGTGTTCCTCCGTAAGCGGAGTTGCATAATCTCATAGTCATAGGAACATGTATAAGTCATGAAGAAAGCAATAGCGAATACTAAGCGATCAAGTGCTAAGCTAACGGAATGGGTCAAGTCAATCACATCATTCTCCTAATGATGTGATCCCGTTAATCAAATGACAACTCATGTCTATGGCTAGGAAACATAACCATCTTTGATCAACGAGCTAGTTAAGTAGAGGCATACTAGTGACACTTTGTTTGTCTATGTATTCACACAAGTATTATGTTTCTGGTTAATACAATTCTAGCATGAATAATAAACATTTATCATGAAATAAGGAAATAAATAATAACTTTATTATTGCCTCTAGGGCATATTTCCTTCACGATATGGCAACCTTTGCCTGATCCCTCGGTACCCCTCGCCTGCGCTGGCTTCCTTAACACCAAAGAGGAAACAAGGATGCTGCGCGCGCTGGTGCCTGTGTGGCGCCCGCCTGGCGTCGATCGTCATGGCTCACGTCACGAGAGCCTCGTGAGGTTTACCCCGCCTTGATATCTCCGCTCCTTGTGAGCCTGCCTGACTAGGCCACTACTGAGAAGGTCTTGCGTCGTCCGCCTCGCGAGGCTTGGCCCCTCGCGAGGGTCTTGGATTCCTTGTTGATGAAGATGGGTCGTACGGCCTGCTGGCTTAGCCATGCCGCGGGCCGCAGGCAGGCAAGTCTGGGGACCCCCGTTCCCAGAACGCCGACACCTTCGGGTCCATAGTTATTAGCTAGATGGCTTCTTCTCTCTCTTTGAATCTCAATACAAAGTTCTCCTTGATCTTCTTGGAGATCTATTCGATGTAATTCTTTTTGCGGTGTGTTTGGAGAGATCCAATGAATTGTGGGTTTATGATCAAGATTATCTATGAACAATATTTGATTCTTCTCGGAAATCTTTTATGTATGATTTGTTATCTTTGCAAGTCTCTTCTAATTATCAGTTTAGTTTGGCCTACTAGATTGATCTTTCTTGCAATGGGAGAAGTGCTTAGCTTTGGGTTCAATCTTGCGGTGTCCTTTCCCAGTGACAGCAGGGGCAGCAAGGCACGTATTGTATCGTTGCCATCGAGGATAAAAAGATGGGGTTTATATCATATTGCTTGAGTTTGTCCCTCTACATCGTGTCATCTTGCCTAATGTGTTACTCTGTTCTTATGAACTTAATACTCTAGATGCATGCTGGATAGAGGTCGATGTGTGGAGTAATAGTAGTAGATGCAAAATCGTTTCGATCTACGTGTCACGGACGTGATGCCTATATACATGATCATGCCTAGATATTCTCATAATTATGCACTTTTCTATTAATTGCTCGACAGTAATTTGTTCACCCACCGTAATATTTATGCTAGCTTGAGAGAAGCCACAAGTGAAACCTATGCCCCCTGGGTCTATCTTCCATCATATAAGTTTCCCATCTGTTTTACTTTGCAATCTTTACTTTCAATCTATATCATAAACATACCAAAAATATTTATCCTATTATCTCTATCAGATCTCACTTTTGCAAGTGGCCGTGAAGGGATTGACAACCCCTTTATCGTGTTGGTTGCAAGGTTCTTATTTGTTTGTGTAGGTGCGAGGTGACTTGCGTGTAGTCTCCTACTGGATTGATACCTTGGTTCTCAAAAACTAAGGGAAATACTTACGCTACTTTGCTGCATCACCCTTTCCTCTTCAAGGGAAAACCAACGCAGTGCCCAAGAGGTAGCAGCTGGGAGGTACCAAAGTAATCCAGGAGTGGATCACTGGACAGCGGTCAAGAACATCCTGAAATACCTGAAAAGGACTAAGGATATGTTTCTCGTATATGGAGGTGACAAAGAGCTCGTCGTAAACGGTTATGTCGATGCAAGCTTTGACACTGATCCGGATGACTCTAAGTCACAAACTGGATACGTATTTTTATTGAATGATGGAGCTGTCAGTTGGTGCAGTTCCAAGCAGAGCGTCGTGGCGGGATCTACGTGTGAAGCGAAATACATAGCTGCTTCAGAAGCAGCAAATAAAGGAGTCTGGATGAAGGAGTTCATATCCGATCTAGGTGTAATACCTAGTGCATCGGGTCCAATGAAAATCTTTTGTGACAATACTGGTGCAATTGCCTTGGCAAAGGAATCCAGATTTCACAAGAGAACCAAGCACATCATGAGACGCTTCAATTCCATCCGCGATCAAGTCAAGGAGGGAGACATAGAGATTTGCAGGATACATACGAATCTGTATGTTGCAGACCCGTTGACTAAGCCTCTCTCACGAGCAAAACATGATCAGCACCAAGACTCCATGGGTGTTAGAATCATTACAGTGTAATCTAGATTATTGACTCTAGTGCAAGTGGGAGACTGAAGGAAATATGCCCTAGAGGCAATAATAAAGTTGTTATTTATATTTCCTTATATCATGATAAATTTTTATTATTCATGCTAGAATTGTATTAACCGGAAACTTAATACATGTGTGAATACATAGACAAACAAAGTGTCACTGCTATGCCTCTACTTGACTAGCTCGTTAATCAAAGATGGTTAAGTTTCCTAGCCATAAACATGAGTTGTCATTTGATGAACGGGATCACATCATTAGAGAATGATGTGATTGACATGACCCATCCTTTAGCTTAGCACTTTGATTGTTTAGTTTATTGATATTGCTTTCTCCGTAACTTATACATGTTCCTATGACTATGAGATTATGCAACTCCCGAATACCGGAGGAACACTTAGTGTGCTATCAAATGTCACAACGTAACTGGGTGATTATAAAGATGCTCTACAGGTGTCTCCGATGGTGTTTGTTGAGTTGGCATAGATCGAGATTAGGATTTGTCACTCCAATTGTCGGAGAGGTATCTCTGGGTCCTCTCGGTAATGCACATCACTATAAAGCCTTGCAAGCAATGTGACTAATGAGTTAGTTACGGGATGTTGCATTACGGAACGAGTAAAGAGACTTGCTGATAACGAGATTAAACTAGGTATGATGATACCGACGATCGAATCTCGGGCAAGTAACATGCCGATGACAAAGGGAACAACGTATGTTGTTATGCTGTTTGACCGATAAAGATCTTCGTAGAATATGTAGGAACAAATATGAGCATCCAGGTTCCGCTATTGGTTATTGACCGGAGATGAGTCTCGGTCATGTCTACATAGTTCTCGAACCTGTAGGGTCCGCATGCTTAACGTTCGACGACGATATGTATTGTGAGTTATGTGATTTGATGTACCGAAGGTTGTTCGGTGTCCCGGATGTGATCACGGACATGACGAGGAGTCTCAAAATGGTCGAGACGTAAGGATTGATATATTGGAAGGTTATGTTTGGACACCGGAAAGGTTTCGGATAGGTTCGGGCATTTTCCGGAGTACCGGGGGTTACCGGAACCCCCCGGGGGGTTAATGGGCCTTCATGGGCTTTAGTGGAAGAGAGGAGGAGGCGACCAAGTGGAGGGGCGCGCCCCCCAAGCCCAATCTGAATTAGGAGGGGGGCCGCCCCCCCTTTCCTTCTCTCCCTCTTCCTCTTTCCTTCCCCTCCTAGTTGGACTAGGAAAGGGGGGAACCTACTCCTAGTAGGAGTAGGATTCCCCCCTTGGGGCTCACCCCATGAGGCCGGCCGGCCCCCTCCTCCACTCCTTTATATACGGGGGGCACCCCATAGACACACAAGTTTATTTCTTATCCGTGTGTGGTGCCCCTCCCCCCACCCATAGATTTTCACCTCGGTCATATTGCCGTAGTGCTTAAGCGAAGCCCTGCGTCGGTAACTTCATCATCACCGTCACCACGCCGTCGTGCTGACAAAACTCTCCCTCGGCCTCAGCTGGATCTAGAGTTCGAAGGGACGTCACCGAGCTGAACATGTGCAGATCGCGGAGGTGCCGTGCATTCGGTACTTGATCGGTTGGATTGCGAAGACGTTCGACTACACCAAACGCGTTACTGAACACTTCCGCTTTCGGTCTACGAGGGTACATGGACACACTCTCCCCGCTCGTTGCCATGCTTCTCCTAGATAGATCTTCCATGATCGTAGGCAATTTTTTTGAAATACTACGGGGCTGTTTGGATTGTGACTATCATTGCCATATATTGCCACATGATTTTTGCCACACTTGCCTTAGTTGAGTTGCTCAAATTGTTAGCCACACTTTGGCTTGCCTAAGGGAATCTTGCCACACTTTTTATGTCTATGACATGTGGGGTTAACTGTTCATAAAAAAAATTGTTGCCTTAGGTGTGGCTAGAACCAAACACCTACCTAACTTGGTCAAACTTGCCTAAGGTTAGTTGTGACAAAGTGTGGCAAGGTGTGGCTAGGAACCAAACAGCCCCTACGTTCCCCAACACTACGCTTGTCGATGGAGAATTGGGGAAGAAAAAGTTTTATAGTCTATGACAAATGAGTCCCATAAGCAGGGAAAGTTTGGAGGCTCTGTGTTTGCCAATTTTAGTTTACGGGTTGCCTTGGTAGCCTCCAAAATAATACGGAGTGTCCTTCATAGGCGTTTCAGAGGCTACATATATGGCAACTCTGCTAGTAGAGTCGCTATGAGAGAGCTTTCATGAAGCTTCCACTCACGGGTAACATTGCTCATGCTCGCATTAAGGAATTTTGTCACAAGCTACAATCCTGGGCACGTGGATATCCATTGATTCCACCATGCCTAATCACATCAAGCAGTTTTTGACAGCCTGATTTCCTCTCTCCGCCAAACTCCAAACTGGATCGACAGTCACAATTTAATTAAATTTCACATCATGTTCATCAGTAAAAACTAGATTTCAGCAATATATAAGTGAAAAGGGGTGTGAGAATTAGTAACATGGAATGTTCCACATATGCAACAACTCTGCACCAGGTCACTAATTGCACAACTAGAGGCTACTTGGTTTGTTGTCAATATTTGGCATGCCAACGTTTGACAGATCTAACAAATTAGCTACCAATTGGTTGTCTACCAATTTCTCTTTCCAATCTCATAAAAGTCACTAACTTTAGACAACTATCCTCGTACACCCCTAGTGTAGGTGGTAGATCATACTTCTATCTTTTGTGGGAGTTCTTTGTGGATGTGTATACATATATTAGAATTTATTTTATTTTTTAGGAGAAGATGAGGTTTTAGATCGTTTAGCCATATGACAGTGTCGGTGTGAAAACAAGTGTCGGTGTCAAACCGACAAATCTCGGGTAGGGGGAGCGAGCTGTTAGATCGGATCGATGGGTAACAGGAGAAGAACACACATCGGATTTATCCAGGTTCGGGCCCTCTCTATGGAGGTAAAACCCTACGTCTTGCTCTTGTTTATATTATGAAGGCATCGAAATACATAGTTGATCTACGTCGAGATCGTACGTTGTGGTCTAAACCCTAATGGCATGATGGATGAATGAATGCCTTCTACGGACGAAACCCCCTAGTTTATATAGGCACCAGGGGTATCTAGGGTTACACATGGTGGTTATCCTCTAAGAATTTACATGCCGAATCTAAATATACTTGAAGTACACACCAAGTCTCTGGTTGCCATGCTTCAAAGGTCTCCGGAATCTTGCTTCCCCAATGGGCTAGTAGTCTGTTCCATACATTAGGCCAGCTGGGCTAGGACCCCCTAGTCCAGGACACTGTCAACAAGGCATCACAAGCAAAGAAGGGGAGGTTGTCAAGCAGTGGTGGGGCTTGACGGAGGTTGTTAAGGGTGTAAAGCAGAGTTGAAGGGGCTAAAAGGACAAAGCCTATAGGAAAATGGGTCCATACTCCTAGGAGTACATACTCCCGCTCTGTGCAAGCCGCGCATGGTTCTCTAAACGGCCGCTGTTAGGCAACAAACCCGTTTAGCATTTAATAATTAATCTAGTTAATTGCGTTGGATAATCACGCGAGATCCCAAAGTCAGTTGAACGGATCCCGTGTTTGTAGGTAGCACGCAGACCATATCGTCCAGATACTACCGAAAGAACTCTCCATTTTCTTTAGAATACTCCGTCGTTCTGCGCCGCCGCCGTCGCCGACAACGACGCATGTATTTCTGCTGCTCAGTCTTATAGCGGCCGTCGGCGACTAGCATGTGCGTATCAACCGAGCAGGTGCACACCATCTATGCTCCTCAGTCTTGTAGCGATCGTCGACGACTAGTGTGTGCATGTCAACCGAGCAGGTGCACACCGTCTCCATCAGACTGGGCAACAAGACGACGGCCTCCATGTTTCTCTGTGTTGTAGGCCACTGGCAACATACATCAATCCCCGTCAGCGAGGTGAATATGGGTCACCCACTGCCACCCCAACTTAATCAGTAAGAATCCATTGGCTAGAGTATACAGAGCTAGATCTATTTTTTGAGTTGAGCTAGATCCATTATTGTGTATGTGCGACTGATGTTCCTGGAGCACTATATTACCACAGATGGACGGCATTAATTTTATGTTAATTCTCCTGTATTTTTATGATTCGTTATTTTCTGCACAATAACAGACCTTTTCATGTGATTTGCGCGGCAGCACTCCAGCACCCCAGAAGACCTCCCATCGGTGGCGTAGGCATCCACTTCCTCATGCACCTCAAGTAGACATCTATGCATACTTCATTTCAGATCTTTATATTTCTCACTGTTCCTTATATTCCAGTTTGATGGATGGATCGAGTTAAATGGTCAACCAATTATCGCCTCCAAGCCGGTTATCAACAACAACATGGAACTAGGATCTCTCATCGACGTGTGATGCATGGCCGATGGTGGCCTCATGGTGAAGATGTATTCCGATATATACTTCGTCGAATCATTATACTCGTATAGGAGAGTATATGTACTGGTGGCACGCCTTTTTACTTACAAGAATATTTGATGGATACATACTCTATTCTTGTGGATGTCTACTTTCTGGATATACTCCATTATGCAGGGTAATGTTGTTTTAAAGTTAGTGTAGTTGGTCGTTATACTACTCTTAATATTGTATATACTAAAAACTGGAATGTAATGCGTCCATATATTAAATACAATTTATTTTCCAAAAGAATGAAAAAAATGTGTACGTATACGCTCACAAAAAAATTCAGTCAGCAAAACGCAATATAGTATGTACATGATTAAAAAGTTTGTCGTATATCAGCAAAATAAAGTACATACTCACTCACAGATAAAAGAAGTATATGACTAACAGGAAAAATATGTAAACCCTCTCGGCACAATATATGGTATATACGAGTCACAAAAATATGTTATAAACTCATTCACGACAATGTTGTATATACCCTCTATGCAAACTAAAGTATTTATCCGACCACTCAAAAAATAGTATACATACCTTCATGGCAAGAAATATGGTATAACTACTTTCTGGGCAAGAAAAGAGTTTTTTTTTGTGAGGTAGAACAAGCACCTCTCTGTAAGGGTATATACTCTGTGTTTAAAAAAAAGTTATATACTCTGTACCAATAAAGTAGTATATACCGTGCTCAAAAAGTAGTAGTAGTATATACCCCTCTCAGCAAAATAAAACATATATTTCCTCACAAAAAAGTACCTCTTTGTAACGTATATGCGATCCCTCACCAAATACAATATAGTCACTCTAGATAAAAGGTGGTATATCCTTTAATAATTTCGTGACATACATACTTCCTATCAGTATCATATATACTACTTTCGGTGGTAGCATGTGTTGCATGGAAGAAAAATGAAACAGAAAATACGTTGGTACTTCAACCAACTAGTTCAAAAGTTAGATAGGTACGAGCGTTCCTAAATTCTAGGTGGGAAAAAGTCCAAAATAAACCTTGAACTTGTAGATCAAAGCTAAATCAAACCCCGAACTTCAAATCCTTGAAACCTTGTGCGTTTTTTCGAAGGGATTGTCGACGTGGCAGCTGGTCGAACCGGGATCGCTGGCGACTGGGCCGGCCCACCAAACGTGAAACATGTTGTTCTTTTGACTGAAAAATACAAGTGGGGAATCGAACCTGAGATCCGGCGCTGCTAAACTCACGACGTAACCACTCCACCTAATTACCGTTAGTGACTAGTGAAAGGAGCGAAAATATTTAACCAGAGTAATTAGCATCGAGATTCGAAAAACATTTAAGAATTTTTTGAAACATTTTCTTTAAAATAATCAACGATTTTGAAATCCGGATATTCTTAAAAGCAAAATACAGTTTTTTTAAATTCCGAACATGTTTTGCAAAAGTGTAAACAAATTTTGGAATTATGATTTTTTTAAAACACAAACACATTTTCAAACGTGACCATTTTGAAATCCCTGAATATATTTATGCATGAACCATTTAAACGTGATTTTTTCAAATCAGTAACAATTTTTAAACCTGATTTTTTTGAATTGAGAACAATTTTCGAAAACAAGATTTTTTTTAAACATAATCATATTTTTAGAAAATAGGAACAAATTTTGAATCCTGAATAATATTTTAGAATGTGAACATTTTCTAAAAAACTTAATAATGGGGAAAGAATTGTATTTTTTTTTCAGGTTTCAAAATTGTTTGTGTTTTCAACAATTTGTCCTTTTTTTGCCAAAAAGGGTTCACACTTTAAAGAATGTTCGGGGCTTTTAAAAAATGTTCATGTTTAGAAAAGTCATGTCTTTCTAAAACTGCTCGTAATCCAAAAAATGTTCAACTTTTTTTAGAAAAATTGTATTTTAAAAATGGTTTTTTATTTCAAGAATATTCGGATTCTGAAATTGTTGAAAATTTTCAAGAAAATGTTTCAAACAATTGTAGAAAATGTTTTCCAATCTCCACGCTGCATTGGTTTAAATATTTTCACGCTTTTCTTGTCTCAGCAACAGCAATCAGTTAGAGTGGCTATCAGGAGAACTGTACTAGCGTTAGGTCGGAAGTTCGATTCACAATTTTCTTCTTTTTCAACGTTTTTATGTGGCACGGTTCGGAAAAAATGTTGCAAAAAAAAAAACATGCTTTGCCCTGCCTGATGTGCCGGCCCAGTCTGGCCGCAGCCAACCATCCCGGGTTCTGGACGATCCCTGTTTGGAAACGCACTTAAGGTTTAAAATAAACCGGGATTAGATAGTTCGGTGTGCTAATTTCAGGGATTTAAAGTTCAGGGTTTGATTTAGCTTTGGTTTACAAGTTCAAGGTTTGTTTTGGACTTTTTTCATTCTAGGTGTTAGGTTTCGTGCATGCAACGTAATATATATATATATATATATATATATATATATATATATATATATATATATATATATATATATATATATATATATATATATATATATATATATATATAATGTTTAGGGCACTTGGGTGCATGGGCACCTAGGCCGTTTATGGTAAGCCATTTTTATTAGTGCATGGCGTGCAATCAATGAAACAGTAGTTTTCTATTTTTCATTTGCATGCACTGTTGTCAATAACTGCTTTCCAAAAAGATACTATGTTGATTTCTAGCAATAATCCATTTCCAAATATTATGTTGATGTATTATACCAAATTGAAAATATACACATACGCGGGCTATTATATTAATAAAAATATACACGTACCATAAATATCGTTTAATGAAAAATATACATATACCCGTGGTATTATATATACTAAAATATACACATATCCGTTGTATTATACCAAATAAAAATTATGGATATACCTCGGTATCTCAAATACCTACTAACAAGGCGTAATGAATATATCCAGAGATATCATGAGTATGTAGATACCTCGAAAATATTTTGAGTATGTATGTACTTAAATGGTGTACGTACTTCAAATCATTGACACATGCATGATGTATCAAATACCTGCTAATGAGACGCAATGTATATACCAAGATATTTTTGTCAACATATGCATCTTTGTGTTTCTCACATTTTGACAATACTTAGATACTGAGATGCCCAAGGGTATGTATGCACCGAATGAAATGAAAAGGGTGTGTATATACTTTTGATTTTTAAGATATCAGATACAATCAAATAATACAAAACATCGTCCAAATATTTGTATGTATAATTATGACGTTATTATGTATTTCTCTAATGTTTTACGTTGCAAGGTATCTAGTAAAAAAAATGTCGAGTGACACTTTTTCACGACTAATTTCCCTATACGTACTAAGGTGAAACAAATGATGTAAAATGTGTTCCTAGATTTTTTACTTTTACTAGGAATGTAGGATGCAAGCTGATACCCACACATGATTTGTTACGTTTATTAGGGATATACGACATACTACTCACAAATCTCCTTGTATATACCCGGCAAGCTTACAAATAAAATAGTATACCGAATGTGTATGCGCGTGTATATACCTATGTGAAAAAGGGTAGGAAAATATTCTAGGTATCTCGTGAACATGTAGACAGTAAAAATTTGGTTGCTCATAAGGGTAGGGTGTGCGTGTGTGCGTTCATAGGGGTGAGTGTGTGCGCGTGTATATGAGCGCTTACATATGTAGTGTGTTAAAAAAAGACAGTAAAAATTTGGTTGTGTATATACCTCGGTACGTGAAACATGGCATCCATAGGTATCTAATACCCGAAGTGATAAAATTGTAGGAAAGAAAATACTATCTTAATTTGGAATAATAAAAATGTTGTATGTGTCCAGCCAACCATGCAACATACATCAGATCATACAAATATGAAAAAATGTACGTATATCCAAGGGCATTTTCTCTCTCCAATTTGTATTCCTAACGTCTCTCAACAAGGAAAGATGCCATGCATGGGTATTTTTTTCTTGCTAAAAAAGTGTTAACATGCATGGCGTGTTGGACCATATTTAATGGGATCCGGCTTGCCTGCTTCCTTCCCATGCTCCCTTCCCATGCTCCCATCTGTGCTCCCACTTCATCCTACGGCTGTCTTTTTTTCTTTTTCTTTTCTAGTTTAATCATCTCCCCCCCTGATTTTCAGAGGGTGGGGCCGAGTCTTATTTTCTTCCAATTAAATCAAGCCACGTACGCGGGAGCACGGATGGGAGCATGGGAAGGGAGCAGGCAAGTCTCGTCCATTTAATGGTATCCATTTATGATTATCTTTATAAATGTTTCCAAACAATGTAATTATTTCCAAACTGGTAATCTATGATGGATTGACCTCTAATGCAATCGAATGGTGGAAAGGCATGGAGCCTGGACACCTAGGTGTCCCAAACTGCCGTCCTGATAGTTTTATAAGAAAGACTAAATAAAAACCATAGTCGAGTACTTATATAATTTGTTTGCGTCACATTCTTAGTGTCCCTCTCGACTTTTGTACAATAAGCTACTCAGCCGGTTCAGAAATTTCCCAACTTGGCGTCTCTCCTAATATGCTCGCTTCATGTGTTCATGTATTTGTGGTTTTTGAGTCAATTTGGCCTCATGAATTTTCGCTCTAACATAATTGCTAAATCACAAGATGCTATTGTACTCCACAAACAATAAATGCAAATAGTCATTGCTTAACTGTAGTACTTACACACAAAGACAAGGCATTCATCACGAACAGGCGCATGCACAATACCATTATTTTTATTCCAGCACTTGGTGATCATCTCTCGGGGGTGCAGTGCACCAAAACCTGATCGACTGAGTTCACGTATACTACATGATGGGGAGAGGAGGGGCCGATGGTGCCGGCCAGAAAGGGAACTCGGACTCGGGCCCAAAGCTTGCCGAAGTAAAACAATACCGCTGCTTGCGACAGAAGTAGAGAGCAGTAATGACGACGGCGATGACGACTATGGCTGCCCCGACGGTGATGCCGGTTATGGCTCCGCCCGACACATGGCGGTGCTGCCGTGGTGGCTTTTTATAACACCCTGATAATTAAGCTACAATGATCCACTACTAATGGTGATATGTCATCACAATTACTGTTGCTAATCCTCACTTGATCCCAAACACAATTCAAATTCAAATTTAAATCAAAGTCAAATCATGAAAGTTCCCAAACATGAAAACACGAATGTTCAAAATGTGGCAAATAATCCATATATAATTGTGGTGGAGAAACCAACATTTTATAAAGTTCTTAAATGCCCTAAAATAATTAAAACAGGGGCTAAACAATTATTTAAATGCTTTTAAATAATAAAAATTGCAAAGTATTTTATTTAAATACTAAATCTAATGTGGTTGTGGCCCAATTTATAATACTAATTTAGGTGCTAGATTTATATTTTATAAAACTAAAATAATATGAAAAGAAAATGGAAAACATAAACAAAAAAAAGGGCCAGGCCAGACTGGGCCTTAGGCCACAATGGCTGGCCCAGCCGACCCAGCCCACTCCCCACGGGTCGTCTCCTTCCCTGCACTGTTCGGCCGACCGGGCACACGCCCGAGCGCGGTGGCCGCCCGACCGCCTCGCCAGCCTAGCCAGGAGGGGATAAGGGCGCCGGCACCGTGCCTCCTCGATCCCCTCTCCCACTCACCCCAGTCGATCTCCCCTCATCTCCCTCACCTGCGCTCTTTCCCTCTCCAGATCCGCTCACGCCCGACGCCACAATGCCATGGCCGCCGTTGCCCTCGTGCTCCCCGTCACCTAGGAGCCCCACTAGCGTGTCCAGGAGCTCCGCCGCTTCCCGCCACTTCGACTGCAGCCACGCGCGCGAGCTGGGAGGCACCCCATCGCCACACGTCGTCGTCTTCTTCCTCGTCGGCCCCGGCGCCTTTTCCGTCGACTCCGACCGCCCGGTTGCTCCTAAATCCCCAACGGGCCACCTTCTGCCCCCGCGGTGAGCACCGCTTCCATCCCCCTCTCCCCGTGCTCTCTTTCGTAGCCGTAGCTCGCCCCCGTCGCACTCGTGCTTCCGCCGCGATATCTGAAACATATCAAGTGCATCATCATGACCATTCACGATGGAGTAATAATTATCCAATAATTGGCATATTATTATTATTTATTTGTGAAAATTTAATTGACATATTATGATCTCATAGTTAAGGCCAATACATTTTTATCCAAGATTCCAGCATTGCCTGACTCAGATTTAACTTTCATGCTCTCATCAAGGTAATATCGCTTGCTTGAGATATTAAACCATTTAATTTTCCATTTTAATACATAAGAAGTCAATAGATTGGACAACACACATCTAGATGAAGTCTACCTTTGGTTAGCCTCCACATGTCACAATCCTCATCCTCATAAACTCATCCATCGGCCAAAGCATGTGCTGTTGCATAAGACACATAGGGCCATGTGTAAAGTAATTTTGTAAAACAATACTGATTTTGTTTCAAATTAATTGAAGCTCTGGTTTTATACCGAGTTATTTTCTTAAGTTTCATCAAACCGATAGGGAGATATATCAATAGTTAAAACATCAAATTTATTCCGTTATAAAATAGACTTGATGTTTTTTTTAGTAAAATAGATTCAATGTTCTAGGTATTAACACATTTACCTGTGGACTTGGTCAAATATAGAGACGTTTGACCTATAATAACAAAGCTAGAACTTTGAAATGGAGGAGTACTTTTCTAGTTGCAAAAAAACAACAAAGCAATCTAGATCTAGATATGTCAACGTATATATATATATATATATATATATATATATATATATATATATATGTATGTATGTATGTATGTATGTATGTATGTATGTATGTATATATATTTATGTGCATGCAATTTTTTGGACAAAAATACCAACTTTGCTTCGGTGTAAAAAACCAAGGTCAACATATACTTTTTCTAGAAAAAAAATGGTGTATGATCCGGTTCTATGTTTTCATTAAGTTCAGTGTATAATTTTGTCCAAAAAAATGTTTGTGGAGGAAAACACCAATTTATATCCCTCTGAACACGGATTTTGTTTTCGTTGTTGAGGGGAATTTTGACAAGTCATATGAGACTCGACATTATATGTATGTTTGATACTCTTGAGTTCTTTGCATTTTTTATATCAATTTCTTTGTGATTTCATCATTTTGTTTCGTTTCCTTTGACCTTTATTTCCAACAATTCCTTAAAAAAAATACTACTCCCTCGATCCGAAATAAGTGACAAAGTTTTGAATTGATATAAAAAAAGTGTCACAGTTTTCAATTGGATATAAAAAAAGTGTCGCAGTTTTGAATTGGAGTTAGTCCAAAATCGTGACACTTATTATGGATCAAAGGTACTCCCTCCGACCTATCATAATAGGCTGCAAACTTTGTTTTTTGAGACAATAATACGAAATCACTAATTAAGGAGTACTCGTTGCAAAGAACACTCCACTTTCGTAGGTCGCGACAAGTGGCGTACATGCAGCGTGCCACTTGTCGCAACCTGAGAGTTTTCCCTTTTTTCGTAGATCTGTTTATTTAAAATGTTCTATCTTTTAAACCGTGCGTCCAAATCTTGAACCATTTTCACCGTTGGATTCCTCGCGTCGAGATCTTCAAAATTAGATCCCATGTTAATAGGTTTTGACGAAAAAATTTTTACGAAAAAACCAAGCGAAAAGCCAAACCGGGAGCACCGTTTTTTCCCTTTCCGAAAGAGGCACGCCCGTGCCTCCCGCAAAATCACAAACGTGCTTCTCGTGGAAGCAAAACCGTGACTCTCGTGGAAGGAAAAAAACGTGTTTTTTCCGTTTTCAAGAGGCACGGCCGTGACTTTCGCGAAAGCACAACCGTGCCTCTCGCGAAAGCAAAACCGTGACTCTCGCGAAAGAAAAAAAAACAGAAAACGCGTCCAAAGCGTGACACATGGCGAATGGCTGAGAATGCGTCAAGTGGTGCTGATCGTTGCGAGGCTCCCGAAGGAGCGCTAGTTAACTAGTTGCTCCAGACAATAATAGGCTGCAAACTGAAATAACACAACAAATGGAGAGAGAGAAGCCCATCGACTACGACCCAAAGCGGTTCCGGCCCACTGCATCCATCACCGTCCAACCGCACAAGTTAGGACGGGTGTCCCGATCCAACGTCTGCACGACACCGGCTCAGTCGATAAAGGCAGCGCCACTCCCCGTCGCCTCGGGAAGCTTCCGGACTCCACGCGAACCTTGATCTCCTCTCCTTCCTCCCCTCGGGCGGCGCAACTCCCCGATCGATCCTCCCCGCCCGCGGTAAGCTTCGCTCGATTTGCTCGGTAGCTTGGTTCCCTGTGATCATCCGTCTGATATACTTTACCTAATCACCGCGATGTATTCCTGATCCCGGATTTCGTGTGATCCCCGAGGAAATTTAAGCAGTTTATATTCCAAAATTATTGCCGGTCCTGATTGACGATTCCGCTCATGATAGAAGATGTAAGTGGATGATGGATTGCGGTTGTAATCGCGTCTCAGATCTGTTGGTTCGTTAGACCGTCTGGATAGGTCTGATCTCTGAAGCAAATTCGGCGCAGCAGCGTTATATAGTGTAGTCGTTGCTCTGAATTTTTGGGTGCCAGTGTTCATGTTCATCCATGCGCATAATAGCTGTGGGGGTAGCCGCTGTTTCATTGTAACCTGTTTGTCATTCCCTTGTGTTGATTCGAGAAAGTATTCTTGATCTCCTAAGAGATACTCCCACGGGCCTGATAGGTTGGTTAACTGTCGGGGACTTAAAAGTCCTGTTCGCCCTCTGACCCTGCGGGCCTGACAGTGTTAGTCTTTTGGATGATAGCTTGTGCTCGCTATTGGTTTTTCTATACTTCATGAAGATCAGACAAAATAACTGAAATCTGTAGTGAACTATCCCCGCGAAGTCATATAAGTTACTTTTAGAAAAGTAATTATATAAACTTGTGTTTTGGTGTCATCTCTTGCAATTAATGTTTGCATCAATGTAACTATATATTATGATTAAATTTTAAATGAGAAAACATGTGATGATGAAGTGATGACATCTTGTACAATGGACAAAATAATGATGTTTTGAGCGCGAAGCGATCATTACAATCTTCTCCCTATTCTAACATAGATTATCCCTTCAAGTTAGTGCTTGATGGTTAGTTGCTTAATCTTCATTGCGGCAAATAGGCTAGTATGGTCATTTTGTGGCTCATGGAATTGTTTTAGTAATAATGCTTTATGGTTTTATTATAGACCAATATGAGGAGAGGCTACAGCTACAGCCCATCCCCACCACCAAGAGGCTACAGGGGAAGGGCCCGTAGCCCAAGTCCCCGTGATCGTTATGATGGTCGGGGTAGAGATCTCCCAACCAGTCTTTTGGTCAGGAACCTTCGTCGTGACTGCAGGTAAGGTTTTCACAGAACTTCCCAGGCTAGTACTAGCATGTGTATTTATATTTCTGCTACCTAAATTCATCTTGGCGTTAAACATGTTCAGAAAGTATGGTAAATGCATCTATGACATTCTATCCTCATTTTATTTTGATGAAGAAATGTGTGTTCATTTCAACTAAGATAGTTTTGTAAGTCTAGTAGTATATACATTTAGTTTAAAATATAGCTTGGTGGTATAATAAAATAAGCCCTTCTTCGGTTGTTGCCCCGTGCCTTTCCATGTGGGGGATTCAGCATTAATGAGGCATCAATTTCAAAATGCATCCAGGAATAAGCAATTTGTTATATGTGTTAGCTAAACTTTCTCCTAGGCCAAACTAGCATCCATTTTTGTATCCGGTGTATTATTTGTGGGATTTCTTACCTAAACTCACCTTGGTGTAACACATTCAGAAAGTATGGTAAATGCATCTTTGACGTTCTATCCTCATTCTATTTTGAAGCATGGATGTATTCATGTTCAACTAAGGTAGTTTTTTAAGTCTATACATTTAGTTTTGAATATAACTTGGTGGTAATAAAATAAGCCCATCTTCGGTTGTTACCCCATGCCTTTCCATGTGGGGGATCGGCACTAACCAATAGGGATCAACTTCAAAATGCATCCTTGAATAGGCATTAGTTATATGTGTTGGCTCTTGCTATCTGCTGCTTAACTGGCTTTCGTCTGTGCCTATCTTGCTGTTTCTTATGTTATCAATTTTTATTCTTTCCATGTATGTGATGTGAGTTTCTTCTTTCCTCCTAGCCTTTTAACTCATCATCAATTATGAATGCAGGCCAGATGACCTTCGCCGGCCATTTGCACAGTTTGGTCGTCTTAAAGACGTATATATTCCAAGGGATTACTATACTCAGTAAGGCACTCTATTTAGACTTCTTCATTGTCCATTACAACTGCAGATATTAGCAATTTTTTGCAGTAACATACTGCCATATCCATATTTGCTATTCGAGCTTTTAGGATAGCACATGCCGCTTTAGTCATAGGATAAACCACCTCGCAAGATAGTTGTTTGCAATATGGTTGTATCAGCGTACGTTAAATACTTTTGTGAACCCCTTGGAATTAACAGTGGAAGTAATCTTTTGAAGACAAGTGTTAAGAGTACTGTTGAAGAGAAGGAAAGATAGAGAAGTTGCAAGTTAAGAAACATGCAGTTAAAGATTATTGTTGAAGAGAATGGAAGAATTAGAGACTTGCAAGTTAAGAGACATACAAATGCAACTAAGATCACTATTGAAGAGAACGGAAGATATAGTTACAGGTTTAAGAGATTTGCAAGTGATCATGAAGAGTTCGAAGTCTGTATTAGAACTCTTATGAAGTGCAAGGTCAGCAGCCGAGTGCACTTTTTACTTGTTTTACTTAATCTGCGTGTGTCTTTGACTATTGGAAGTTGACACTGGTTTGGTTGCTGTGTACTACTTTGAAGAAATTCTGTTACATTGCTCGGGACCATAAGCTTTTAGCCCTTTTTAAGGATGGATATGATCTTTCTACTTTGTTGGGTCCGTTGCAGGGAGCCGCGGGGATTTGGGTTTGTGCAGTACTTTGATCCCAACGATGCGGCAGACGCGAAATACTACATGGATGGACAAGTCATTCTTGGTAGAGAAGTTGCAGTTGTTTTTGCACAGGAGAACAGAAAGAAGCCTGCTGAGATGAGAACCAGAGAAAGGTTTGCTGCTTGTTTCTTTGCACCCACACGTAGCTTGTCATTAGTAAAACTCCAAATGCTGGCCACTCAATTGACTATTTGTTTGCACATCCTGCAGTAGCAGAGGTCGGTCTTACGATCGGCGGCACTCTCCTTCCCCAAGGGGGCGGCCATCTTACCGTGGCCGAAGCTACTCAAGGTGTGCATGCTCTTCTTTCCAGCTTTCAGTGTAGCTGCTGGAGACTTTAATACAGTATGATTCTTGATCTTTTTCTTGACCTAATGATACGCTGAACCTGCCGCCATTTGACAGGTCTCCATCACCTCGGCCTGCAAGGCGGAGGTTCAGAGACGAGTCCCCCTCGCGCTCCCGCTCGCCTGTGGACAGCGGATCGAGGAGCGTGAGTCCATTGGATGGGAAGTACGGCAGGTCCTCGCGAAGAGAAAGGTCGATTTCGGCTAGCGGATGAAGCAGCAGTAGCTCTGCTCGGGTTTCTAGAACTGTAGTGGATTTGCTCGTGAGAATCTAAGTTTGCTATCGCTTTTGTGAACCGCGCTGTCCGTGGATTTATAGAGAAGATTGCCGTCATGTATCAGTAAGAGTATGTCAAACTGTGTCTGTGACCTGTACTTTTGCACTAGATTCCTTGGCGCATAAATAAAATATGACTCTGCATTGCATATTCGTTGGGGGCATATACAGGGCTGGGGTAAATGCTTCTCCTTCCGTAGAAATATAAGGGCGTTTAGATTACTAAATAGTGATCTAAACGTTCTTATATCTCCTTACAGAGAGAGTAGTTGACAGCAGAGCAAGGAACTGAAATGCTGTCATCTTATTTTCAGCTTCTGAATTTGAAGCTCAATTTGTGCTGAAGGTGAACGGCGTAATTTGGTAGAGATGTTTAGAACGGTCCATTTTTCCTTAATCCTACATACCCTTTTGATGGGAATACCTGCACAAGAATGTTTTCTTTTCTGCAAGATCGTTTCTGCGTGAACACAATAAAACATGAACATAGGTGCATCATTTCCACGGCCGGTGGTCGTGAACACAAAAAGAGTACACAATGCCAGATAGACAGACGCAGCGTACATGGACGAAGAGGTTTTTTTTAAAGCAAATGAAAGAGGTGGCAACAAATTTACTCCCACGCGCAAGCGCCGTCGCACGGTCCCGAAAGGAAAAGGCCGCGTAGGACGCCATGGACAGCTGCTTTGGGCCGTTTGCGTCACTGCTCTTGAGCTGACAGCCTCGAATGCCCAGACCCCGTCGTAACGCGCGTCTGGACTCTGGAGGCAGCGGAGGGCGTACAAATGGTCTCGTTTAGTCCCACCTCGCCTGGCTGAGGGAGAGAGGGGAGGGAGCTGGGCTATATAAGAGCGGGTGGTGCGAGCGGTGAAAGGCACGCAGCTGCGTGGTGAGCACAAAGCGAACTATTCTTTCGCCTTTTACTAAAGAATACCGTGTGCACGCCACACTAAGCAGCATACCCTAATTTTTTAAGGCGTTTTCTCCCGTGAGAAGGCCCCACCAATGCTGAATTTTAAAATGTTTCTTTTGAATCGTAAGGGCTGTCTTCTCCCTGTGAGAAGGCACCACCTATTCTGAATTTTAAAATGTTGCTTTTGAATGGTGTCTTCTCCTTGTCAGAAGGCCCAAACAATCCTGACTTTCAATTTTTTGTTGTATTTTGAAATTTTTTCCCGGATGGGGGTCAGGCGTTGTACGAGTTGCTGGCAAGAAAGTCATGCCAGAAAGAAGACGTCATTCGTTTTTTTGAACAGAGACGTCATTCGTTA